>JAKOGI010000053.1:1242500-1305000 GCA_029747015.1 Carnegiea gigantea | reverse complement strand
TAACTTTATGTCCTAAAAGTTAATCAGTGTTGACTTCATTTACTCCATTTTATTTCCATTGCCCTAATGCAGTTGTCCTTGGGAGGATTGGAAAGGGCATCTTTGCTCATTTCCATTTTGTAGGAGTGTCATGAAATATTCATGTACCTCACTGCACAAATGGCATCCTAAATTATTGTTGAGAGTGGAGGTCTTCTGTTTGCTGACAATGGAGCTCAGTGGATATCCTGATCAATAATGAGAAGCATTCAAGGCTTAATATCTGACCTTGTTTCCTTAACTTGCAGGACTAGAGTGCAAGATATTGTTGACTCACACAGTTCGATAAAAAGTTTATGTAAGGTGAGCATCCACCGTTGTCGTGGTGTAGTTGGTTATCACGTCAGTCGAACACACTGAAGGTCTGCGATTTGAGTCCGGGCGCGCGATGCTTCCTTTTTGGGTTCCCCTTCCTTCATTTGGCCTTTACGTATGCATTTCTATGTTATGATTTTATGTAGGGTGAATTAAACCTTAATTTCTAATTGGACAAGCATTCGTTATGGCATTGTTATATATTTTATGTTGTTTGTTAATTGGCAGTACATGAATTTCGTGAATGATTGTTGCGTCGAACGGCTAAAGTGTCACTCTTTACTTTGTTATACTGTGTAAGCCTTTCTTTTGAGTTTCTTTTGCACTTAGCTCAATTCTTTTCAGTCTAAACAAGCAACAAATATTTAGAGGTTACATAGTTTAAGCAGCAGCTGAAAAGATACAGAAGACATGAGCAAATCACAAGCTGTAGCAACTATCTCTGGATGGCACATTTTGTGTCAGGTGAGGAAGACACTGGAAGAACTCAAGACCTCCCGCTTACTATTCCTAACCAACAAGAGCACTTTTGAGTTTTGACTCGGCTGAGATTTGCTGTTTTATCTTTACTTTCTTTTCTTCCCCACTATTGCTTATCTTGTTGAAAATGAACTGTTTTCTGGACAGTCAAGAAGCAGGTTTGTTTGAGTGTTTTGTTTTAGTAACTAGGTACGGTTTTATTTATCTGAAGCCAGTCATCTTTTCTATGCTGACTGCTTTTCTTGTCTTGCTTCTGCTTTTCTAGATGGTTATCTAACACACTATTAGTTCATAATGCACGTTAATTCATTAGTCAACGATAGCTATAGTCACTAGACTCATGTTCAAAGGCTCCAATGGGTCTCTAGATATCGGGGTCTTGCCAAACACCACTTGACTGGAACCATATTTTGTTATTGTTGTATATTTTAGACTCAAATTCTTCATTTCATCTGAAGTCTGAACTCTAGGCTAGCTACGGATGCTCGACATTTTGATTTAGATTTTAAAAACATACAAAACTTTCAGAAAGTAGGCTAGTTGCCATAACACTCAGACACACGCATCTCAAACCCTCAAATCTGAGTAACATAGGCAAAAAGCATTGTGCTATAATTAGTGATTTGCATTCTTAGTTAAGAAATCCAGGAGGTGTTTTGGTATCCAGGCATGCAAGCAGATTGATCCTCAACTTGCAGGACTAGAGTGCAAGATATTGTTTGACTTACAAACTTGGATAAAAGTCTATGTAAGGTGAGCATCCACCGGTGTCGTGGTGTAGTTGGTTATCATGTCAGTCTAACACACTGAAGGTCTCCGGTTAGAGTCTGGGCGACGCCAGCATTTTTTCCCCAATTTCTTTTCGGGTTCTCCTTCCTTCATTTGGCTTTTATGTATGCATTTCTATGTTATGATATTTTGCAGGGCGAATTAAAACATAATTTTTAATTGGACAAGCATTGTCATATATTTTATGCTATTTCTTAATTAGCAGTGCATGAACTTCATGCATGATCCTTGCGTCAAAGAGCTGAAGTGTCATCTGCCTTAGCATCTGCATGAAAGGAGGCATTGTCCAATTTTTGGGCTCCAGCTTTGAGCTAACCCAAACCTTCTCTTCCTGAAGAGCCTAGGTGACATTGTCTGTCTAACTCATAGTTTCTTTACTTTGTTATACTATACAAGCCTTCTCTTTTGAGTTTCTTTTGTACTTAGCTCAATTTTTTTCTGTCTAAACAGGAAACAGATATTCAGAGGTCACAAACTTTAAGCAGCAGCTGAAAAGACATAGAAACCATGAGCAAATCACGAGCTGAGCAGCTGAAACTTGAACCAGGCCATCGGAGGTCAATATATCTAGATAGCACATTTTTTTTATCAGGCGAGGAAGAAACCGAAAGAACTCAAGACCTCCCGCTGACTGAACAGGTGTTCTAACCAACTGATCTACAAGAGCACTGTTGACTCCACTTAGATTTGCTGTTTTATCTTTACTTTCTTTTCTTCCCCATTGTTGCTTATCTTGTTGAAAATGTATTGTTATTTGTACAGTCAGGAAGCAGGTTTGTTTGAGTGTGTTTTATTAGTTAGGTATGCTTTTATTCATCTGAAGTTAGTCATCTTTTCTCTCCTGACTGCTTTTCTTGTCTGGCTTCTGATTTTTCCAGATGGTTGTCTAATATACTATCAGTTCATAGTGCACGTTAATTCATTTGTCAATAACAATTATAGTCACTAGACTTATGTTCAAAGGCTCCAATTAATAGGTCTCTAGATATCGGGGTCTTGCCAAACACCACTTGACTGGAACCATACTTCGTTGCTGCTGTATTTAGGAGATTAAAATTCTTCATTCACCTGAACTCTGAACTCTAGGCCAGATATGAATGCTCAACATTCTGATTTCGACTAAAAAAACAAACAAAACTTTCAGAAAAGTAGGCCAGTTGTCATAACATCCAGACACACGCATCTCAAACACTCAAATCTGAGTGACATAGGCAAAAACCATTTTGCTAGTAGTGATTTGCAATCTTAGTTGAGCAATCCAAGAGGTGTTTCGGTATCCAGGAAAGCAGATTGATCCTTAGGCCACTGGTAATCCACGATTGTTGGTATCTGCAGCTCTACTTGTTTATTTACTTGGAGATGTTAGGATATGATGGATTTTCTACAGTTAGCTCAGTTCGTAGAGCGGAGGACTGAAGTTGGTCAATGTCTTGCAGAAAATCCTTAGGTCACTGGTTTGAATTCTCTAGGTTAGATTTCTGTTTCCAAGTTTTTCCTATCTTGCTCCTTGGACGTGCTTGTCTGTGGATCCAAGTTCTTCCGTAGAATAGTGATGAACCTCTATTTTGTCCCATTTTTAGCCCCTATTTGACCCATTTCCTCCCCCGTTTTCACGTTTAATTGTGTTAAGAAACGATCAAATCGGCCTCATTTTGCATACTTTTTACTCATACAGCATCTTTCGATATTTTCAGGAACTTTATTGAAGAAACGAAAAGATGAACAATATTTAGTAGAAAGGAGTGCCAAGAAGGCGAAAAAAGCTGCGAAAAAGTGTCGCACGAAAGTCCCGGGGAATCGAACACACGCGGCAGGGCTGAACCACGAGGACCCGACCAAGCTGAGCCGGCAGCCAAGTGGCACGGCCTGACCGTGCCACGTGGCCGGTTCCGCAAGGCCGGTCTTGGTGTTTCCCAAAACTTTGGCACGGTGGTGCCGTGCCTCGGGGCACGACCGTGCCACCCCCGTTCCGCGACGCAACTTAAATTTGCCTTCGGGGTTATTTTGTGGGCATGCTTAGTTTTATGTTTAATTTTCTCTCAAAACTCTCTCGAGGCGATTCTTAGGTTTACTTCAAGGTTTAAGTTTTTGTACTCTTGAATCACGCTATTGGATTGAAGTTTATTCCATCGTTAATTCCTTCGATTGATTCCAGGTTTTTCCTCTCTCAATTCTCCCTCACTTGTTCTTGATTGTTTGGGTTTTGGTTATCATGATTACTAGGTTGATTGTTGAGATTGTTGTGTTAAATATGATTGTAGGCTAAATCCCTCGACTTAGGTTGGGATTAACGCCGAATATGTGTGGTTGAATTGTAAACTAACCCAATCCTTGCTTCCCCCTTTGTCTAGTAATTGCGAATTTTACTTTGCACGCCACATGCTCGATGGAATGCTCGAAAGAGTATTCGTTTATTTTTATTATGGTTTAAGGGAGCGTTGAGAAACGAAACCTTTACCTAGTGCGACTTAGTAGATAATTAGGGTTTTAACATGAAAATAGTTAAGGTTTTAATTGGGATTTGAAATTGTAGATCTTGTAATCCTTCGGCTCTTAGCCCCATGAAAATAGGCAACCATAGTTTTAGGGTTAGTCTTCGACCCTTGAGAGAGGGAGGAGATGGGCTTAATTGACAATCTATCCATTCGTGATGCATACCTGGGAGATGTTTGGTGGGGCTAGTAATTGATTCGCTAGCATATTTGTGCTGTTAATTCCAACCTAAGTGTTTTCTATTCTGCTGTTTATTTCACCTTTTTAGTCGCTATTGTTTCTCCTAGTTTAGTCTCCAACCCACAACTGTGACCGCCTAACTTGAGAGGTCTAATTAGTTCTAGTAGTCGAAAGCAAAGCTCCCTATGGATTCGACCCGTACTTATCATTGCTAGTTATAACTGGCACCGTACACTTGCGGTAATTAAAATAATAACAAATAGATCAAAGTATCTCTGACTGTTACGTGGCAGTTCCATGGATATATGAACGTAACGACTGAGCAACTAAAATTGAGAGAATAATCACAATGGCTTCAATGCCTTGCCTCTGGTTTTCTTTGCCTTATACACGTCTCTTAGAGGTTGTTTTATAATGTTACAAGGAGCTCTAGTTTGTTAAGCAAGCTATCAGTAGAAACAAGAAAATAAATATTTGAAAGATAATTACAAAAGATTACAATATGATCTACAATATTACCTTCCATCTTTCAAATATTATCTATAAAAATATTATCCCCACGATGCTCTCCCTCAAGTTGGCGCATATGGGTTGATCATACCCATTACGTAAATAAAGAAACTATTTGGTGCCAAGTGCTTTAGTGAATATATCAACTAGCTGTTCCTTAGAGGGAAGATATGAAAGAATCAATTCACCACTAACCAATCTTTCACACACAAAATGGTAATCAATCTCAATGTGTTTTGTTTGCTCATGAAACACTAGATTTTTGGCAATATGCATTGCTGCTTGACTATCACAGAGCAGTTTCATTCATTGGGTATGGAACACGCCTAGAGATACTAGAAGTGATTTAAGCCATACCAATTCACTTGTTGCAGCCATAGACCGGTATTCTGGTTCTACCGAGGACCGAGACACTGGAAGTCTATTTCTTGATTTTCCACGAAACTGGTGACCAAACAAGAGTCACATAATACCCAGTCAAAGATCATAGTGTGAGTGAACATCCACCCCAATCAGAGTCACAATAAGCATATATTTGTAAATTGATGTTGGCACGAAGCAAAAGTCCAAGACCTGGATTGCTTTTAAGATACCAAAGCACACATCTCGCAGCGTTAAAATGTTCAGTTTGAGGAGCTTGCATGAATGGTATAAAACATGAACCGCATAACTGAGTTCCAATCAAGTGATTGTTAAATAGATAAGCCTTCCAATTAACGGCCTGTATTTGGTAGGATCATCAAATAATTCTCCTGAAGCCAATGCCAACTTGTGGTTTTCTTCAATGGGAGAGTCAATAGGCTTACCACCAATAAGTCCACACTCATTAACGATTTCCAAGGCATATTTATGATGACAAAGAAACAAGCCCTTTGGCCTTCGGGCCACTTCAATACCATGGAAATATTTCAATGGGCCAAGATCTTTAATCTGAAAACAAGTGTTAAGATAATCTTTGAATTCTTGACAGACAAGATGATCATTCCTAGCAAGGATAATATCATCAACATACAGAACTAACCCCAGAAAAATAGTTCCCTTTTTATAAGTGAAAAGGGAATAATCGGCATAAGATCGCACAAAACTATAAACTTCAAGCTTACTAGACAATTTGGCAAACCATTGCCAAGGCGCCTGCCGTAATAACAACATACCTTGCCAAGTGTACCTAACGTAAATCTCAAGGGCAATTTTATGTAGACTTACTCCTCCAGATCACCATGGAGAAAAGCATTGTTGACATCCAATTGATGTAACTCTCAACCCTTGGCAATTGCTACAGAGAGAAAAAACCGAACGCTAGTCATTTTAGCTACTAAAGCAAAAGTTTCACAGAAGTTAAAACCTTTAATCTGATGATCGCCCAGAATGATCAATCGAGCTTTGTATCTTTCAATAGAGCCATCTGACTTGCACTTGACTCAATAAACCCACTTACAGCTAATGGGTTTCTCGAGTGGAAGTAGTTCTTCGAGAGTCCATGTCTGATTTTCTTCAAGGGCATGTATCTCTTCTGCCATAGCCTTTTCTCACAAAGGATCTTGAGCTTCTTCATAATAAGATTTGGGCTCCACAATTTTTGCAATGACAGCTAGAAAGATTTGATGAGTAGGAGAAAAATTACTACATGTGAAAAATTGACAATAGGATACCGAGTACCTAAGGAACCGTGCTGAAAGGAATGAGTAGTAGGAGGGTCTTTTGACTAAGCATTATAACACAATAATATGTGAGATGATTCGGTGCTTGATGGGCTTGTCCAGTGTGCCTTGTAGACCACATCTCCTCTTGCTAGACTGCACTCCCCCTCTCAGTGGACTCACCACCTACTGCGATAGATCCAAGCCCAAGCTCCACTGTTTTTGCTTCCTGGGCCAAACTCCCCCTCTCATTGGGCTTGCTACTTACAGCTACAGGTCCTGGTTCCACGATTTCACCATTTCCATGATCTTGGACTGCTGCCTTTGTCCTCCCAGCTTGATCCATTAGAGTTGATCCAGGCCCACTACCATCAGCCATCAACAGGACTTGTTGTTCCAAAATCAGCTGAACCCAATACAAAATCCTCACTCTGCACTCCTTCACCATCAGTACCAAGAAGCTAATTAGGTTTTGATGCTCCCCCTTTCTACTAAAGACTCGTTCTTTTCATGTAAAAAAGAAAAAATTTTCTTCAAAAAATTCAACATCTCGACTTACAAAGATTTCTTTGTTTTCCAAATCATAGAGCTTCCAACCCTTTTTCCAAATGGATATCCCACAAAAATACACTTTCAGCTATAGGATTCAAACTTGTCTTTCATTTAGTCTCGAGTTCTCGCATAACTCAAACATCCAAAAACACGAATATTGTTATAAGACACTGAACCCAGGTTTTTCCTGCTAACAATGGAGTGGGAGTACGATTTATTAAGTAGACCGTAGTCAAGGCACATTCATCCCATAATTCAATGAATAACCCAGCCTGAAAACGAAGAGCCCTAGCCACATTTAAGATATGCCTATGCCACAAATAAAGAAAGCACTTGTCTAGAGGGGACACAAAGTTGTCCATGACACAAATCATAAGTTCTGACTGCATTAGCTTGAAACTTCAAGTCAGGAACCTCCTTATGAAGAAAAACCCCTCCATTCACGCTACCCACTCCAATTAGGTTTTCAAGGTACAGTCCCGTATCACACAAAAACTGTTAGTAAATGTCACAATTGAATTTGACTCCTTATTTAATTGATAAATAGATATTAAGTTGCGAGTCAATTTGGAAACGAAGAGAACATCTCTTAGTATAAGTTTTGACCCAAGCTTGACCGTCCCAACTTTGCTTGCCAATGCTCGATTCCCATCTCGTAGTCCAACTACCACAGGATCTATTCCTTTCACATTCTCAAGGATTTCATATATTCCTATCATGTGGCATATTGTACCAATATCGAATAACCACTTTACATTACCTGACAATTTTTCATAACCTTCTTTCGAAGTTTTCATTAAGAATGAATGTGCTAGACTTGCTCGGCAGTAAAACCGGGCACTGGGCCTTGCGTAGCTTCTGCCATGGTCGAGGATGATCCTGTTTTTGCTGCAATAGCATGTGTTGTTTCTCCTCTGGCTCCCCAACCGAAGATATCCCTCCATGAGTTCCATGACCTCCTTGACCTCTTCCTCTGCCTCTAGTTCCCCATCCAGCTGGGTATCCAATAATTTCGCAACAATTCGATTGTTCATGTCCAGGCTTGCCGCAATGTGTACACAACACTCGTTCTCGTAAGAGGTTGAACATTAGGGGTGTAAATACTGGTTCTGTCGTGGTGAGTTACGGCAAACGCGGTAGCATTATCATCTCTACCCTCTTGGTTTTGCATTATCCGCTTGTAATTTTCTTCCCGTTGAACCATATTGAAGATTTTGTCTCGCCGTGGCGCAGGATCAAGATTTTCTGACCTCTTATATTTGAATAAAGGTCATCATCCAAACTCATAAGGAATTGATGAGTTTTGTCATCCTTCATCATCCTAATGATGGTACCATGAATGCCACAACTACATTTTCCGCACGTACATTCACACTTCGCGCTCAGAATTTTGACAAGGTTTGCTAACTCACTCCAAAGTCCCATGAGTTTTGAATAAAACTGAATCACTTCCATACTTCCTTGTTTACAGGAAGCTATCTCAACTTTAAGTTGATGAATACAGGGAACATTAATAACCAAGTATCTCTTCTGGATATTTGCCCACATCTTGTGGGCAGTGGTTTCATATGCCACACTAGTATGAAGCTTGGGGTCAATGACGTTTAGCATCCACGAGGTGATCATCGAGTTCACCATATTCCATGCATGCTTCTTTTTAAGAGATGTCATGGGTTCCGGTTTAGATATGCTACTGCCAATAAATCCAAGTTTTTCTTGAAACATTAGAGCCATTGTCACGGCCCCATTCTTCATAATTTTTCCCATCAAACTTGATGGAAGTTATGATGGCCATAGTTCCGTCTGAGGGATGAAGATAAAATGGTCATTGGGAATCAATCATAAAGATATCGTCTTTAGTGATGATTTCAAAACTCTAATTTCTTTTGTGTTAGGAAGAATAGCCTAGCTCTGATACTATGAACGACTAAGCAATTAAAATTGAGAGAATAATCACAATGGCTTCAATGCCTTGCCTTTGGTTTTCTTTGCCTCATGCACACCTCTTAGAGACTGTTTTAGAATGTTACAAGGAGCCCTAGCCTGTTAAGCAAGCTATCACTAGAAACTGGAAAATAAATATTTCGAAGATAATTACAAAAGATTACAATATGATCTACAATATTACCTTCCATCTTTCAAATATCATCTACAAAAATATTATCCCCACAATAACATACAAAAATATTATCCCCTCAATAATATGCAATAGCCCCTGCAATTTTTTTTTGGGTTGGGGGAGGAGAGAGAAGCAAGGCGATGTGGTTTCTTCATAGGTTGAGTATATAGGCTTGACTGCTTTAGCCTACCAAATAATTGGTAAACAAATGCATATATCTGATTGCATTCATGACCAATCTAAGCCATAAGAGTTTTTTGATTAGTTGCCGTTAAACAAAATCTGCTTTAAGCTTACGTTTATATCTTGATATATACTACTTTTTTACCCGTGCGTTGCACAATATCTATTACTTCTCAGTTGATAAGTTTCAGTATCTTGTTGCATGTGTTGTTGGTGGTGCTATATTATACTGAGTTCCATGAACTTGATGGTAGTACCTTTTTTCTAACTTTATTTAATATGAAGTCACGTTGATTATATGTATTTAAATTTTTGATGTGCAGTCTATCTTTTTTAATCCTGTTAATAAAGAAGTTTTTAAATTTTTTTTTTTGTTTTAACATATTATAAGGTTTGACGCAGTGTGGTTTTTCTTTTTAAGTTTAAATAATTTTGTAAAATAATCATATTGACGGTGGGAGCAAAGGAGTAAAGGAAAACCATAGTATTTTTAGTAATTTAGTATTGTCTTTTTTAAACTTGGACTTTATTTTTAAAAATAATGCATCATATGGTAATGTAAAATGTAATGTATGAAAAGCAGTTCTAATATGAAATGTTCAATAACACATCAGATTTGTCATTTTCGCTATGTATTAGTCGCCAACTTTCGCTCTCAGACTAAGTAACATGCAAAAGTAACATATATTATATTAAGTTAGGTTTTGACTTTTCATTTGTTTTTAACTACTTATCATCAACGATGTATTGTTAAATGCATACAATGATTTTTTACGTGCTTATCATTTAGTGCAAACATGTACCATAATATTTTTGTATTGATTTATGCTTATCTACAGAGAGACATTTCAATTGTGGACTTCTGGTATATTTCATCTTCCTGGAGTTGCCTGCACAATGTTAGAGGAATTTATTAATTGTTATTATTTTAATTCCGATTATATTTAATTCTAAGAATCGCAATATGTCATAGTATTTGCATAATTAGAACTAATATTTTGTAGGAGTTTACTAACACTAAAAGATATATAATGCTAAATTTATTTTTTTTTTGTCGATAATTTGTAGTAGTGAAGTTATTTTGAGTGCATACATATAACCATTGGTAAGTTGTTGAACACTTCTTCGTAGACAATGTTTCTTGTGTATCTTTCTTGGTGTTCATTGTCATGTTTAATGATAAACTTTAAACCTTTAGGTCAAGTTACCCGTGATGCTGCAATTCAATTATCCATGATTTAATACCGATTTTAGAAGGTAAATGCCTACATATTTTAATGATTGTCCTTGACTTTTATTTATAGTCATTGCACGACAAACATGAATAGAAAATTGCCTTTTTTTAATATGAATGGTCACTTTGTCTCAGATGAGTGCAAAATAATTCTAACGATTGTAACTTTCATCCTAACATTGATCACGAAAAGAATAAGATTCTTCCATTTTAGCCAACCAGCATTTGTTAGGACTCATTTTTGTATCCTTCCACAACTAAGAACTATATGGGGACATAAATTTTCTTTTTAATCACAGACTTAAATGAGATACTACAAAATTAAGTCTCTATTTATAGGAATTGCAAATTAAGATAGACTCTAAGTAAAATGAGTAGTTGTCGGAATAATGAGGTAATTAATTTCAAAATAATATATAATATAATAATTAAAGGTAAGCATTAAAATGAAATAATGAGGTATCTAGCAAAGCGTATATAATATTAAAAACAGGCATTCAAATGAAATAATAAGGTAATTTACCAATAAGAATAAATTAGCAAAAGATTAGTTAGCATATGTGAGACCAAATGTCAAATTCGTAGGGTCATGCATGCCATTTAAAACTAACAATCATCACAAAATAAGCGTTTTTTTTCCTAGAGATTCCTGTTGGTTTAATTGTATTTATTATGCATGCACTTACTTCATATGTCCATTGAAGATTATTTCAATAGTTTAACAACACCTTTAATATTATTTAATGGTGATTATGGTCCTTCCGACTATTCGACCCATGATTTGAATAAAAATAAATTTGATTAATTATTCTCATGATCAATAAAGCATGCAAAAATTGTGAATAGTAGTAACAAAAAGGCAGATAAGTCTTTGACCATAATCTCATATCTTTAGTATATAATTATTTATTAAAAAACCAACACAGAAAAATAAAAAAACTGAAAAAAGAAGAAAGGGAGATTAGTAGCAAATGAAGAAATTTTAGTGCAATTTGAATTTAGAAAAACTTTTAACATTTTTTTTGGGGGGGGGAGGGAGGGGAGTACTACTAATTTATGAAGTCAATCATGATATATTGTGGAAATGTAGACAAACTACTCTCATATATTAATTTGCCTATTAAATTTAAATTTAAATTTGCCAAAAGAAGTAATTGTACTATGTAATTTTTGAGGGCAAACTATAATTTCAAGTGAAATATAAATTGAATAAATCACTGAAACTTTTTTTTAAAAAAAAAATCATGAACGTTAGTTACAAATGTGAAAAGAAACTAAACATTATACCAACTTAAAATAGTTGTAAGCAAAACCCAAAATCACATTAAGATCCTACTATATTTCATGTTTTTCATGATCAATTCCAATTATGTGACATGCTTAAGTAATTAAGCTTTATAGTCTACAAAATTAGCAAATCAATTAGCCTTCAAGTGTCAAGTCACGATATATTCACTCAAAAATAAATATATAAAAACTAATATATTTAGATTTAGATGTCCAATGTATACTTACCTCAAAATAATGTCTAACACACTTAATTTTTTTTCATGGGTGACATCTAAATCATTTCTTTGTTCTACATTTAAGTTTTTTAAAACAAGATTCAATTACTAATTAGTCATAATATATGAGAAAAGTTAACATTAAACTGAATCAAAATTACATTGATAACCTACATCTGTCGTAATTACATGATAGACGACTTTTATGTTACTATCCTACATGGCATTCTTATCCCAAGTGGCATCTTAGATGGACATCCTATATGAAATCCCACGTGTCGCTCATATATGAGTTCAATCTAACTTTTAATATATATATATATATATATATATATATATATATATATATATATATATATATATATATATGATTCATGTTGTTTTTGGAATGTTATTACTCAGAGCAGAGGTTCTCTTTGCTACACAATTGACCTCAGTGGAGATTCTGACAAATGAGAAGCATTCATTCTTCATATCTTGAACAGGTAACACATTTTTGCACAAACTATTTATTTTGCAAATTCTTTGCAATTGGTGTTGTGGAGTAGTTGGCTATCATGTCAGTCTAATGCACTGAAGGTCTCTACTTCGAGTCTAGGCAACTCCAATTTTATATTAAAACAAAACATTAATTCTAAACCTAACATTTGGTACACTAGTATGGACCTGTGCTATGCATAGAATAATTTACTTTTGAAAATCTTTTTAAAGGATAGTAATTTTTGGTTGGAGTTCAAATGATAATATATAAAAGTAAGTCCTTCAATGTATATTTAAAATTTTATTACTTTAACAACATTAATTAACTATACTTTCATCCATTGATTCTAATTTAAATTTGTACTTTCTACACTCAAAGGTTTATAATATATTTTAATGCCCAAGAGAATGTGTGAGAAAGAACACCTAAATTAAATAATTTCCTGATAGACATCAACCATCTGCAAAATGACATTGAGTTTTACTGGGAAGTGTCCATATGTGACACCACGATGGTAATTAGTTAGAAATGTGGCATTTAGTTGAGAGATGTGGACAAATTTTCCAAAAAAAAAATTAATTAAAGAAAGGTCAATGTAAACTCAACATTAAGGAAAGAGATCTTGGTCACGAAAAAGAAGAAAAAAGATGGATTGTAGCACATAGTAGACAATATTCATTGTTCACGTAGTTTATATAAAAGAACTTGCCAAATAATAAGCCAAACATACAATGCACATTATGGTTTGCAACGCAAGATATCTATTGAATTAATCTTGAGTAATTGTTAAACTTGAACTTGGATTTGATCTAGACTATATGTCAAGATGATTCAAGATTAAGGCAAACCACAAAGGAAAGAACATAAAGTTAACAATAAAATTATAACCCGTCCCTATTTCTTCTTCTATCTCCTATTGCCATTTTTGAAGCTTTCTTTCAAGGGTATTCTAATTACTTTCAAATTTTTTGTCATATAACAAATATCAATTAACTTTTACGAATATCTCTTTTAAGAACATTTAAAACATTTACAACATAATTTTATATTATACAGTAGCTTTTTCCAACAACAGTTGCCTATGACACTACCAAAAATTTTGGGTTTACCTATATGACTAATAACAGTTGGAATGGCTTTGTGCATTTTATAGGCTTGACGCAACAGAATATAGCACCTCCTACCTCATAGCTTTGCCTCTGCAAACTTCATGTGTTCCTTCACATCGAAAAAACTAACCCAATAAAACAAAAACATAGCTTCATATAAGGTGTAGCTTCATAGACACATACTCCTGTAAGAAAGAGTGATGTAATTTCCAGGTTTGAACACTACATGGGGATAGGATAGGAGGCCAGACAAGGCATGAGCTGTTAAATTGATAGGGTAGAGTTAGCAGTAAAAAGGTGGTCAAGAGTAACAGCAATGTCAGCAGTAAAAGTAAAAATAGAGTGAAGACTCCTTAAAGATCCAGTACTTTCAACCACCCAATTGGCCCCCATTACCAAGGTTGAATCATGTAGAACCAAATGCACAGGGGCTAACCCCATTGAATCAACAACCTACCCTAAAACCCTACCCAATTCTTGGGAACCCAGTTCCAATGGCTCAGAAACTTTTCGAGTCGAAACCCGATTCTTTCCAACCTCATCAAAAGGAACATACCCATGTTCAACCAAATGATCAAAACCCCAAAAATACCCTTCTCTTTAATCTCGTCATACACCTCTCAAAACCTCCCCAAAACCCCAACCCATAGCATGTCTCTCTCCTTCACCACTGTCTTATCCGAAAACCCAGAACCTGGCAAATCTACAACCACCGGCAAACACACCCTTAGAAGCCAAATCATCAACCACTTTCCGAAATGTGAATGAACTACATCCCAACCCATGAACAATCAACACGTTTTTTGAACTTTTAGACCCTTTAGAGTATATAAAAACTTCAATTGCAGGTTCACTGGGAATGATTTGAACCTTGATAACTCGACCACTCGAGTAGTGGGTCCGAAGGGTGGTGGATAAGGCTCAAAAACCAGGATTTGGGGTCTTGAGGGGAAAGACTGGAGAGAGAAACGAAGAGAAGAGTGATGAGAGAGACTGCGATGGTGAAGTAGAACCAGAAAGTAAACGGGTTCGAAGCTTGATTCTTTTGTGGGGTTGAAGATGGTTGATGTTGTGACTTGGGTTTTGCGGGTTCGGATTTGGATTTAGTTTTGGGTTTAGATTTGGGTTTGGGTTTGGATTTGGAAGGAGAGCCTGGTGGGTTGATCTGATCTTCTTCGTGTTCTGTTATGACTGCCATTGGTGAAGAATATGAGAACTTCTAAGCTTTAGTTCAGGCCTCATGGGAGTGAAGAAAGGAGAGGAAAAAAGCATGTCGCCACTCGCCAATGCCATGGGTTGTCGAGAAAGACCAGATTTCTTCCTTCAATAGGGGGGTTGGTTTCCAGATTGTGATAAGGGCAGGTAGTTGAGGGGAGAGAGAGAGGCAGTGACATGAGGGAGGTGGAGTATTTGGTAGTTTTTAAAAAATTATTATTATGGATGAACAGTTATATAGAATTTTAATTTTAATTTAGAAATATAAAAGTAATCTAACGGATAAAATTTAATTTGGATACTGCATCAACGATTAAGGATCTCTATTAACTGAGATTTTACGATTAGAGGAGGGAAACTCTCCCAGCCCCTCACTCATTTTTGCATTTGTTATATAAAGATAGCAAGCTCTCACAACTTTGACATTAATTCCTAACCTAAATCCAAGCCTATTAAAAAATAATAACATATTTCTTTGTATTATTATTATTTTAACCTTTCTAATTTTTTCAAAAATATATATATTAAAAGATTTCAACACTAACATTATTATTGTTGCCTTTTTTAAAAAAATATAAATAATAAAAGATTATGATAAAATATTTACCCATTTATTTCACACCAACATTATGTTGATAGAGTATTAATACCAAATAATAATAAATAGAGGTTGACTTTTTAATTTATTATCTTTTTTTAAATATAAATATAAATATGAAAAATTAAGTGTTAGATACGATATGATGATAGTTATGAATCGATCCTATGTATACAGGATAATACTATAGGGGCAAATTACCAACAAAATATACAAAATTACGTTTGATTTCGAGAAAAGAAGAGTCTAAACGGTCGTCATTAGGACTTTCAAACATGTTAGGTCAGGTTGAGTTCATATTTGTATCAAGCTTAAATAGGTTAAGAAATTCTCGATCTGAATCTAACCTATTTATTAAACGGGGCAAAAACCTTGACGTATATCCATTTATTTTTTAAATGAGTTAACCTGAAATTTACCTATTAACCTATTTAATATAAACAAATCAGGTTTAAATTATTCTGTTACCCGTTTGCTCGCTTAACATTTTGACTAAATTATGATTATCGAGCACTATAAATAAATCTTTTGAGTTCAATATATCATCATAATGCAACTATTGTCCATGATCCACAAAAACTACAGTCTCAAAATAAAGATCGACTTGATTAACCACCACAATTTCACAATTCCCCCCCCCACCCCCCCCAAAAAAAATATATGGTAATTGGATAAATAGATCAACTTATTTAACCAATTTAATTATACGGTTAAATATATATTTTTTCGTGTCAAAATTCTCAATCTTAAC
Source organism: Carnegiea gigantea (assembly GCA_029747015.1). Lineage (NCBI taxonomy): Eukaryota > Viridiplantae > Streptophyta > Magnoliopsida > Caryophyllales > Cactaceae > Carnegiea > Carnegiea gigantea. The sequence continues at coordinate 1,288,807 of JAKOGI010000053.1, read as the reverse complement.
CTAACTCAATTAATTAAACATGTTAAACGTGTGAACACATTTAATTAAACGAGTTGAAAATTTTTACCTAAGCCCACTTGATTTTGTATCCAGTTCGGGTCGGTAATCATGTAGGGTTAACTTTTAGTAGCCCTAGTCATCATCCTATTCTTTTAGCAGAGTTTGTCAACATTCAATCATTCATATTTTACAGGTAAGATTATTCTGTATAAGTGTATGCATATATAATATTTATTTTTTAAAAATAAATACATAATAGTTTTGTATGTTAGAGTTAATTTAAAAAGCCATTGAATTATACTCAAGAAGTCATGGAGTTTTTTAATTCAAAAAACCTCCAAAATTTTACACAAAGTTGTTAGATTATTGATTGTAATCCGTATATAATAAGAGTAAAAAGCAATAACTTTTTTCGTGCAATTAAAAATTCATAATTATTACTACAAGTAAAAATTCATGAGATTTTCTATGCATTTGCATAGGTATGTTCATACTAGTTTGATAATTAATAGTACATCATCTTCGTGCATAAATCAAAAGGTCGAAGTGTCATAAGCGTCAGGATCTGCATGAAAGGTGGCATCGACTGCCTAATTTCCATCTAAACATAAGTCGATCAGGACCTGTAGCAACTGAAACTAGAACCATGCTATCAGAGAATCAGAGATGAATCTATCTGGGTGCCACATTCTTTTTGAGAGTCGAACTCAAGACCGCCAGCTTACTAAATGGGTGCTCTAACCAACTGAGCTACAGGAGCATTTCGCTGAAATCTGCTGTTGTTTCTTTCGGCGAGATTGTTTTTGTTGCAGGTGGATGATGAATCTAGCTTTAGCACAGTGTGGAAGAGTGTGTTGATTCAGTAGCTAGGGATGGTCTGAAGCTAAATATTCTCTTTACAGTTGCTTTTCTTATGATTGTTCCCTAGTAAATATCTAATGCGTCATTAGCTAGTAGTGTATAACTTTAATCTTCAATCCATCTCCAAATGTATAGCTTCTTAGAGGACCTTTTGGTGCCCAAACAAATGGTGTCGTGGTGTAGTTGGTTATCACGTCAGTCTAACACACTGAAGGTCTCCGGTTCAAGTTCGGGCGACGCCACTGTTTTTTTTTTGGGAGGGGGCGAGGTGAGGGGTTCAAAAGAAATCTGAAGCTATGGGGTTTAGGACTGGCAATGGGCCGGGTACGGGGCGGGTTTGGCATACCCTCACCTATACCCATTTAGAAAATCAGTACCCATACCCATGTCCATGCCCATACACAATGGGTGTTGTAAAACCATACCCATAACCATACCCACCGGGTATTGCGGGTACGTATTGCGAGCTTTATTCAGGTACATATATAAAAAAAATTTAAACCCATTTTGTACCCACATTCAACCAAACAACAAAACACACCACATTCATATTTCATACTAAACTTCCGAATTCCAACAATACATCATATCACACAAGAGTACAAGACTATGATAGTCTTGGAATATCCACAACTAGAAGCTTCCAAATACACAATCTAAACGGGATCGCCATAAGACAACGAGAGTCTAAAACATAACAAATAGTTCAAACCAACCACAAACTTAGTTCTCGTGAGTTGTGACTGAGAGGCAAGAGACTGCATGAACGCTAACCGTAAGGCTGTGAGGGAGAGCTGGAGAGCAAGTCGGAGTGTCGGTTTGTGGTTCTGTGAGGCTGTGAGTCAGGGGGTGAGGTGAGGGCAGATGAAATGAGGGACGAGCAGCGTTGAATGAAGACTAATTTATAGCTAGGGTTTTTTTGGGCTTGGGTCATGGATAGTCAATAGTGCTGGACTACTGGCTAATTTTAATTTTTTAAAAAATAAAAACTGATATGGGTTTTAAACAGGGCGAGTAAGGGGCGGGTATTAGTAAAATGGGTATGGGGCGTGTGGAACCTATACTCATACCCATACTCATTTAGCAATATCCGCCCCATACCCCTTTTTTTAAAAATTTTTCATACTCATACCCATATCCATCGAGGCAGGTTTTGTAGGTTTTAAGTGGGTACGGGTTTTATTGCCAACTCTAGTGCAGTTGATGAACAAAGCTGGGGAAAATATTAATCAATAAAAACAATGCTCTTGTTGAGAGTCGAACTCAAGACCTCCCGCTTACTAAACGGGTGCTCTAACCAACTGAGCTACGAGAGCAGATGGGATTCGTCTTTGCTGTAATATTTTAGGTTTGGTAGCCTTGCATAGGCGTTTGCATCAACATGTCATTTGTCTGATTGTCTCCATGCATCCAAGTAACGTTTTTCCTTTTTGTTGTTTTTGGAACACATAATTCGTAAGAAAGTTCCCAAAAAACGCGTGAATGCTTGAAGGGTTGAAATAATTACTAATTTATAAAGTTATTATTACATAATTGACGTTATTGGCATTTTAAAAGCCTTTTTGTAATCAGATAGTATTTTACAAGTTAGATCATCAAATTATATATTTCTCTTCTTTCTATTTTCTTTTTTTTTTTTTGGGGGGTATAGGGGAGGGGTTATATTTGGAAATTTCAATGGTGTATACATGTGCATACTTACAGGTGTTTAGTAAAGGAACATAATCAAAGTTTTTAATTTTTGAGACAGTAACATCCTTTTGAAACATGCTAGGCGAAAATCTGTTTAGTTCTAGTATTCTTTACTATAAGAATAGAGACCATTGATATACTTGAGTTGAAAACACCTTGAAATGAAAATCTTGAAACCAAATTTACCAATTTAATAAGCAGCTCTTTGTGTATGTGGGGTTTTTTTTTTTTTTTTTTTTTGGTATAGCATATTTCTTTGTCTGCTCTTTTAAACTCCTTTCGAGGTTAGCTGACAGGGGTCATAGGTAGACTATTTGTAAAGGGGGTCAAATTGACAATAGGATTGTCAAGGTTCACAAATTTTCCATAATGAGAACTTGCAGCCCATAGAATTCGAACCTGACCAGGAGGGGTGAATCTCGCAATTAATCTCACGCCAAACGATTCATCATTACAAGTGTGCCAATCAGAAAGTAATTGCAATCCTCGTTTCAGTTTTAAGTTGGTACAACTAAGAAAGGCAACAACGGTACTTCTATGTAGTCAATTGAACTTTGATTCAATTCCATCATTGTACATTGAATTCGCTTTGTTCTTTGAGCAGTCGATTAAACTTAATTATTCAGTTATTAAATACAAATCTTCAAAATGTCATACTTCACTAGAATGTACTTGCACAACCTTGACAGTCTAAACTGTGTTTTTTGATTGATGATTAAACCCGCTCATATTAGAATCTACAAGTTTGTACCTATAACATGAAAATAAATACAAGAATTGATTCATAATATGGTCTCAAAAATTTGCGCATATTTTTTTGACTAAAACTCTAGAAAGAACACAATTGAAATGAAGCGCGTAACAATCCAAAAGACTATGATTCACATATGATTGTTTGTGATTAAATCTACAATCCAGTTTTTCTTTTTTTTTTTTTTTGGCATGAGAAGTCTAGTGTTATTTTTAACTAGAGTTGGGAAAAGGTGACTCGATACGGTTATCGACCCGAAATCGACACAAAGTTAAGTGAGTTTGGATATCAATTTTGAACCCGTTTAATTAAATTGGTTAAATAAGTCAACTCATTTTCCCGTTCGTCATTTATCCATTTACTTTTTATTAGATAATTAAGAATATAAAAAATTTTTTAAAATGTGAATTATGATGAATCAAGAAAATTTTAAAGAGTAATTGTTTAACGTGGTATGTAAACTTAATTTTTAACGTTGTAATTACGTATTAATTGAAAATATTAAATGCATAAATGGTTAATTGGACGACTAAACTTGACATATTTATCTTAAATAGGTTGAACGAGGCAACCCATTTGAAAATTAGTCTCAGATTTTTCAACCCGTTTAAGAAATAAGTTAGTCTCAGATTGAGGAATTTTCAACGCATTTAAGTTCGACATGAATGCGAACTCGACCCGATCTAACTTATTACCGAGCTCTATTTTTAACTAACTCAAATTGATTTTCATTTATTTTAATCAAGGCTTTCCTTTGAGTTGCAAATTCTCCTCGTTTTTCTTTTAACACAAGTCACCTTTGCAGAAACTAATGCGGATGAGATGGTTATTAACATTCCATTACATTTGTGTCAGTTGAACTCATCTTTTTGTTTCCACTTAAATGTTGTAGGAGGGACAGCCAAAACAAAATCCGGCCTTAGCTCAGTTGGTAGAGCGGAGGACTGTAGTTGTTTCACAGCAAATCCTTAGGTCGCTGGTTCGAATCCGGCAGGTCGGATTTTTAATTTTTTTTGTTTTTTTGGGGGGGGGGGGGGGGGGGGCGCCTGTCCAACAGCTGTGCTCACTGGTATCATATTCAACTGATCCAAGCACCCTATGCCCCACCCACCGATGAGACACTTGCAAGTTCCAGGTTTCCAACTCCCATCTTACCTGATTCTTTTTATCACTCATGGGTCATAAAGTACTATGATCATAGGAGGAGTTGCAAAGGATTGCTCCATCTTGACGAGCAATTCATGATACAAATCATACGTTAAGAGAATGTTACATCCAAAAAGGACATGCACCTTGACAGATACTCAACCTGGACTCAAACACATGAGACTCAGAAGACATGGAACCAGTGCCCCCTTAGAGGTGGTGGCTGAGGCTTTTAACTTCATGCTTAAGATCAGGGGATCAAGCATTGGTACCTGTTTTCTCACAAACAAACAACTAGCAACAACTCCTCTTTCAAAATGGAACCTCTGAAGCAATCCTTGTTCTTCTTGTTCTCATGAGTCTACTAAGAAGACTCTAGTATTACTTGTTCGCAAAATAACACGCACACAACGCTAACACCGTATAGCTGCCACTATAAGGTGATCCCATTGGTAACACACTCACAATTTGGTCCAAGAATCCAACACCTTTACAATGAGACTCAATTTGAGCAAAACATGTAAAGACAGCAAAATACCAACGAAGGCCTTGTATACAAACAGCAAACATACCCGTAGAGGGAGATGCTTCAGATATATTCATCGGTAACTTCGATAAACGGGGCTGTACATACAGCTCTCAGCATATTTGACCAAGTTTTCAGGACGAGGAAGACGAATTGCCAAACCTGCAGAGACATTTGATCAACTGAGAAGCACAAACCATTATATTTGACTGGTTGTGCCAAAGAGAGAGATCCAGAGACACAGATGACTAACCCAGATCATAGGCCTTGGCAGCTACATTCGCAGCTACATGGGCTGATATTTTCCTGATGTTGGAGAATGGTGGATAAATCATACCTTTGTCATAGTTCTCTTGAGTAACTTGTCCAGCTAAAGCTTCCGCTGAAAAAGAACAGGAGCATTACAGGTGTTCATATACTAAGGAACGCAGTGGCGAAAATCCACTTCCAATGGCACAAGTATATCCTGTAACTATACAAGTCAGCGCTGCAGCACATGAAATGATACCCTGATGTTTATTTCACTTATATCCGTCAATTGCCTTCTTTAAATTATTTCATTACCTCATTTTATTTGTCCGACCTGGTATTTTAGGCACCTTATCGATGTTGTTTCATGTAAGTACCATGTAGAAATTGTCCTCTGCTTCTTTGTCATGGAATAGTGGGCAACCTATACCTCATTTGAGATCTATGGCCCAATGGAAACAAGTTTTCTACAACTTGGGGATAACACTGCATACGCTGCCTTCCCAACACACATGCCCACTGTCTGAGCTGGACCCTATTGGTTTGCTTGGGTTTTCTTTGGCTTTTCTTTGGCTTTTCTGCAGAGGTAAATATTTCTTCTGTACAAAGAGAGTAACTGAAACATAACTACAGATAATTACTTCAGACACTCATCAGTCAAAATACTTACAAGCTGCCAGAAGCATGTCATCATGGACTCGGATTGCACCAGAGATGACCAAACCCAAGCCAAATCCAGGAAAGATGTAGGCATTGTTGGCCTATAAGACAATTAGACCATCTATTTCAGTCTCCCTTCCCTGACTACAAGCGAAACGGAGAGTTTACCGACATAACTTTTTGTACCTGGCCAGGAACAAAAGTTTTGCCCTCATATTCAACACGGTCAAATGGACTTCCACTAGCAAAAATTGCGCAGCCCTTAAAATCAGAGGCAATACAGAAACTATTCAGAGGCAATAGATCAAGTGCTATTCCGTTAACATTGAGAATGCTTGACAAAATTATCAAGTCTACCTAAATAGCACGTTACCTTGCTCCAGTTATAAGCATCGTCAGCGGTGCATTCCGATTGTAATGTAGGGTTAGAGAGAGCCATAATTACAGGTTTCTGCGACAAATTTATTCAAGTCATACAATTAGGTTGATTGAGCTTCGTAGCAGATATTTGATGCACACGTCTTCTCCGTCAAGTGTTTCACAAGATTTTAATTTTTGGGAGTCTTTCCTTTTCTTTTTTTCCTTTTTTTGGGGAGGGGAGGAGTTGGGGGGTAGGAGGGATTATGGGAGGATCACGGAACCTCATTAAAGGAGGACACGGCTTCAATGACTTCCTTTGTGAATGTTCTCCCTACTCCAGATGATCCAATCAACATTGTTGGCTTGATTGCCTGCAGTATAGACATTACCCGACATCAATACGCGTGAACAAGAAACACAGAATTTACTTCGCTGAGGAACTCAATTATCACACCTTGACAGCACTTAAAAGATCACCAAGGTGTTCATGTTCATGGGCCCAAGGCTTTTTGAACTCCTGAAGTGAATTCTTTCTCGAGTTAACAATCAAACCCTGCAAGATATATTTTGCTGTTAGAAACTGATGGACCCTATTAGCTCTCAAGGCCAAAGACCAATAAATTCAAGCTTCAAAAACCTTGGAGTCAACAAGCCAGATCTTCTTGCGGGCTTCTTCCAAAGGAACTTTTATCTGCATTAAGATCACAATTATGTCATCTTACTCTATCTAAATGTCACATAAACCTTCTTCCGCATATTTTTGTCTCACCTGCTTTGACATCTCAAGAGCAATAAGCTCAGCAATCCCTGTCCCAGCCTGCAAATAACAGTATATATATCAAATTTGCTGAAACTTTACTATATTTTTTCTATTCAATCAAAACTAGTGATCTTTGAGTCCAGACATCAAATTTCAATGAAATAGACAGACCTATGACCTTCAAGACAATAGATCAGAAAAATATCATAGAAACAAGGGTAAGGAGAAAGGACTGAGCAAAGACCCTTTTCTTTTCTTTTTCTACATTTGTCCCTATTGATGATTTGAGGTTAGACCAGGTTGTAACTCAAAAGGCATAACTAGATATGATGCCAGAAACTAAATAGGATTAGAAGAACTTCTTAGTCTCTTCAGGCCCTAATCTTCTATTCCTGACTATATCAGTTCCAGGGAAGGTCATTATGAAAAATCACTGGCATGAATCCATAAGCTATTGCATAAGGGTTTTGTTCTTACTTCCCCAGCTCCAAGGAACAGGAATGTGTGTTCTGCCAAGGTGCCACCTACTAACTTCAATGCTGCTACAACCCCTGCTAAAACAACAGATGCAGTTCCCTGTTCAAAAGATGATGGCCAAAGCTTATTAGAGGTGGATAAGGATTTAAAAAACAAAACAGAACAACATAAAACAGAAAGAACCCCACTGTACCTGAATATCATCATTGAATACAAGATGACTCTTAGTGTATTTCGCAAGCAGCTTGAAGGCGTTGTGGTTAGCGAAGTCTTCAAACTGTGAAGCATATTTAAGTTAGAATACAAGAACGAAGACAGATCAAAAAGTGAAGCAAAAAAGTAGAACCACTTCAATGTCTTCAATCATGATGAGACAAAAAAACATAGAATGCAAAACACCTGTACAAGAACTTTTTCTCCAGAGTTCTGCTTCACAGCACTCATGAACTCACCAAGAAGCTCATCATATTCCTACAAATTTGTTAATTACCTCAATATAATATATGAAGTCATGACATTTTTTATCGAATACCGTGGGATAGACAATCCTCTGCTAATAGATGTAAATCAGAATAGCCAAACCTGCCCTGTTGCTCTTTTTTCCCTCAGACCAATGTAAAACTCATCATTTAGTAGTTGCTCATTGTTAGTCCCTACATCGATGGTTATTGGCAAGCACTGGAAACACGAAAACTCAGGTAATGGTTTTCATCATTATTACAGTAAGAATCATCAGATACAAGTCCTGGTCATACATACAGCTGAAGGGCGGACTCCTCCGAGTGCTGCATAAAGAGCCAGTTTCCCAACAGGTATTCCCATCCCCTGAAGAGAATAATTTCCTTAAGCACTCTGAAGCATCACTAGTTTAGGTAGTATATTCATTTGCTTAAATTCACCTACCTGACAACCAAGATCTCCAAGTCCCAGAATCCTTTCACCATCAGTCACAACTATAACCTGAATGCTTCTCTCAGGCCAATTCTTCAGTACCTCAAGAATCTTCCCTCTGCAAAAATAAAATATCTCAAGTTCCTTAGAAGCACTTAAGCCAATGACGGCATATTGATATTACAAAGCAAGAAAGTGTTCAATACTTTTCCCTCAAACTGATGTATAGACCCTGAGGACGCCTGAAGATGCTTCCATATTTTTGGCAAGCCTCACCAACAGTTGGTGTATAGACAATTGGGAGGAGTTCTTCAACATTATCAATGAGAAGCTTGTAGAAAAGCCTTTCATTTCTTTCCTACAAAATAGATTAGGAGCCAAGGAAAAGATGAAACTTGGTAGAGCACAGAGATATGCAAGCATTTAAAAACTACAGTCTTCATACTTGGGTTTCTATTCAAGAACTATCAACAAAACGACAGTATTGCCTCAGAGGAGTCGTGGCCTGAAAAAATATGGATCATATACTGCAGACTTGAATAGAGTCACATTTTCATAGTACAGGAATATGCTGATTTACTTGTACGATATGCTACAAAAAAGCAGCTCAACACACATCTAAACATGGAAAACTAACCCCATAAGCAGGACATGGGGAACTATATTTCCAAAACTCATAAACTATGCATCTCCAAACATGACAAAAACGAAGTCAGGTAGCTCAGAAAGGTACCTGCAGGTCCATCACGGCCATGTATTTTTGCAATGGAAGTTGATACTGGCGAATGTTGTGCAATAATTTCTTCTCCTGCAAAGTATAAATAATGAAGTTAATCCAAAATCATACATAGGTCACAGAGGTTGCTCCAGGCCAATTTGTCTTGTTGTCAAATAAAACCTGAAGCTGCTGAGAGATTTGCACTGGAGGTAGAAGACCACGCAAGTAGTGAGCATCTCTCTCTTTTTCTGAAAATGCGAGTCCTTTGTTGAAGTGCGGCTCTCTCAACAGTGTGTATCCACTGAAGCACAACAGATAAAAGTCAACTTACAAGCTACATAATATTGAAATAGAACCCCATGCAAATATCTACATGATTCCTTGCCTCAAATGAGTTCGTCAAATTGACAAGCCTGAGGATATTTTGGACCCAAATTAAAGTAGAGCTAGGTCAGATTGGCATAAAAGTATAACTATTCATGAGTCTAAGGCCCTGTTCTCTTTGCTGGTAAATCCAAATTTATCAACATCATCCAACTTCAATCCACTTCAACCCACTTCATAAACTTCAATTAAAAAATTTCAATTTTGACCTACTTCAACCCACTTCTTACTATTTTAACGAACTTCAACCCATCATACAAAAAAAAATCTCAAACTACTTTAACCAACTTCAACGCACTTCAACCAACTTCAACCTACTTCAACCTACTTCAACAAAAAAATACCTACTTCAATCTACTTCAACCCACTTCTATCAATCTCAACCAACTTCACCCATTTAACAACCCATATTTTTCAACAAAAAGAACAGGCCTTACGTACTAGTGTTCAATTCTATCTGCAGACTGCAGAACACTAGAACTTTTAGTTGATATAAGAAACAGAGGAAAGGACAAGAAGGAATAGAAAAGTTAATTGTTACAGAATTGAAATTTTCAGACACACGGCAAAAACATTGATCTGGAGTATTGCTCTGGGCAACATAGCACTGGAGATTATACTCAGGAAAACAGCTTAGGCCAAAAAGCAGTTGTTCAAAACGAAAAAAGAAACTAAAAATTACGCAGCCAAACCTAAGGAATATCTTGAAGGCAATAAGATGTGTGTAGCCTTACTCCTACATTTAAAATGCAAGGTACTTGTGCCTACATTAAAAAGAAGAATAGAAAAAACAAATGATTGCCATTAATTTAAAATCCTGGGGAACCTCACGTAGGGACAAAGTAGTGAAAGTGATTATTGCTCAGCATCTGAAAGCAAAAGAAAGTGAATAAGGGCCTAAAACTACAAATGTTTAACAAATAAAACAATAAAGACGGAATATTTTTTTATTTATTTTCTTCAAATTTGCTTAACAAAATTACTTTACTTAATTTATTTCTTAATATATTTTCATAAATTTCTTTATGAATAGTTAACCGCAAAGAAATTGAAAAACCTGTTAACCGATCTGAAAAATTAGTGAACCCCTTTTTTTTGCAACAAATTATCGGTAACAGTTAACCAAACCTCCAGTTAACATGTTTTGTACTCCCAAACGTGCTCCTTTTAACAATAAAAAATGGGTCCAAACAAATATTACAGACAAAGCACAAACCTTCTTGTTGCAAATGTTGTAATTTTGTCAATGGAAAGTAATAGCGTACAGCGGACAAAATGTGTAATTTTTGTATTCCCTGATTAATATATATACACTGCCAAGCTCTCTAATGGGGGCAGAGCCTTGAGTTACTCTAACATGGTATCAAAGCCACGAACCTAAAACCTAATTTTTTTTCTTTTTCTTCCTCTCGAAGAAAACTTCCATTTGTGTCTCTCTTTCTCTCGGAACCCTACTTTCGCCGCCACCAACATGTCGGAACCTTCCTCTCCGATCACTCCTTTGCCGATTTCAGGTGCCTCGCCGACTACTTCTTCCCCTCCAATGGCTCCCACCATGGCTGCCTCTTCACCTTCTTTCCCCCCACCACCGACGCCGTCGCTTCATGGGTTTTCATCTGGCGTCACTCAGCCTCCTGCGTTGGGCTCTGTTCCTTCACTTGGGATGCCCCCTCCGACCATATCATGGACTGTGCCGCCGCCTTACTCTGTCGACGGCACCCCTGTAGCTGGCCGGGCATTTTCTTCTCACCGCCACCACCGTCCAGTGCCGCCCAGCCGCTTGTCGCTGATCCTGCCATCTCTCCCTGGCTGCAGCTTGGTGGTAATCTTCTTCCTCTCCACCCCCGTCACTTTTCCTTGATTGTCAAAACTTTTCCTTGAATGTCAAGAATTTTGTTACCATTGTTCTAGGTGCTGTGGAAGATTTTCTTTCCTGGCGAACTCAGATCATCGGCTTTCTTGTCACAAAGCAACTAAGTGGTTTTTTCGATGGTACTATTGAAACTCCCTTAACTTATCTTCTTGATGTTCATGGTATTCAGCATCCCAATCCCACGTATTCTGTTTGGCTTCGTCTTGATCAACTTATACATTCCTGCCTGTTTGCTACTATTTCGCTTGAACTGTTGACTGAGGTCGATGATGTTATTCACTCTAAACAAATTTGGGATAGACTTTCTCAGCGGTTTAATACTGTTAGTCTTGCTCGAGCTATGGATCTTTGTAGAACTCTCACTAATCTTTCGAAAGATCCTACGCAGTCTATGGAGGATTATCTCCGGCAGATTAAACACATCGCAGACTCCTTGGCTTCTATTAGAACACCTGTCGCTGACATTGATTTAGTTCAGCTTACGTTGAATGGCTTAGATGAGGATTATCACACCTTAGTTACTACTCTTTCTTATGGGTCAAATCTGATTACTTTTGATGATCTTCGTTCCAAGTTGATCCATTATGAGCAGCGGCTTAAGTTTCTAAAGTCAAAGGATGCTCTCCCTGTGCAACATCAAGCTTTTGCTACGTCTACTGAATCTAGTGGTGCTAACCGCAATAACAATCGTGGACAAGGTGGAAAAGGGAAAGGGCATCACAATAACAATCGGAAGGGAAATAAGAATTCAGGGGGCGGCAATCGTCCTTCCAGTTCTATTTAGCAACATTCAGCTTCCAGGAGCATGTCTACAGGAACTGCATCAGGTAATACAGTTTTTTTCATGGTCTAATATTCAATTTTCATCTCCTTCTTGTACCAACATTGTTCCTGCAGGTAACAATTCATCTGAAGGGGTTCTTGGTTCTCATCCTAACACTATCTGTCAGATTTGTTTCACTCCTGGCCATACTGCTGTCGGTTGCTCCCAACGTTATACTCCTTCCCAATCCTCTTCTATTCCCGCTTTTGCTACCCTCAATGCTGTCGATGCACATGACTCAGTCTGGTATCCTGATTCAGCTGCTGCTTCTCACATGACACTGGATGAATGTCATTTACTTTGTAAATCTGTTTACACTGGCAATGTATATACATATTTGTCGTCCGCTATATTCCTACTAAGTTTCAGTTAGCAGACATTTTTACAAAAGGGTTGTCTTCTAAGTTGTCAGATTTTTTCAGGGACAATATGTCAATATGTTCCTCCCCAACAGATTGAGGGGGCGTAATAGTATACGGAGAACAAATATGTAATTTTTACATTCCCTGATTAATATATATATATATATATACTGCCAGGCTCTTCAATTGGGGCAGAGCCTTGAGTTACTCTCACAGAAACAACTCAAGTTTCTCAACAACAGAGAGAAAACAATGCAATAATCATGGCAACTTTGATCATCACTACAATGGACAGCAAACTCAAGAATTCCAATTACGTAAGCTAGCATGTGATTTCACTCTCTAGCAACTTGGTTACGCAGAACAGACTGGAAAAGCATCACAATTCAGCACCAATCAGCCAAAAATGAGAACGCAAAAAGAATTAATTAAGCAGGGATGATAATAACCTAGCAACGGAGACAGTCCAAGGAGTGAGGAGCTGATCCTCGGTGGCGCAATCCTCGCCGTAGACGTCCTCAACGCCGCCAGTGACGACGGAGTGAGGGTCGACGATGTCCTTGGCAGAAGTGTGCTCCATTTTCGTCTTGGCTTCAAGTTGATGATTTCTTTCTCTCACAAACAACGATGAAAAGCAGCCGCAGCAGCTGGAACTTGGACTATTTTTTTCTCTCCTCAATTTGCAGTTCCCATGTATGCCGCCACCGCCGCCGCCGCCGCCACCGCCACCTCCACCGCCACCGCCACCGCCGCATGTCACGCCAAAGCGGTCGACGCAGAAATCAATGTCTTTCGCCTGTTTTTTTTTTTTTTTTAAAAACAAAAAGTAAACAAAAAATTGTACGTTATTTTTTTTTTTTTTAAATGGGATAAGGAGCTAGTCTTTTGTAAAAAAAATACACGTATATAAATTAAAGACTAAAAACTTTGGTAATTAATTAGGTGTGTTGCATTGAAGGAAAGATATTAACACAAGTAGGGTTTGTTCTTTTCATTGATCTTTTTTAATTAACTTACTTCAACCCACTTCAATCCACTTTAATAGAAAATATTACCTTCAATCTACTTCAACCAACTTTAACCTACTTCAATCCACTTCAACTCACCTTTTCCAAAATTTTATTCTCACTATTTTAATCAACTTCAACTTCCAAAATTTTATTCTCACTATTTTAATCAACTTCAACCATCATATAAAAATATACTCACTTCAACCTATTCAACCTACTTCAACAAAAATACTAACCTCAACGTATCTCAATCAACTTCACCTTTTTACCAACTCCAATTTACTAACGAAAAAAACAGACCCGTAATCCTAAAATTTTCTAAAATAATAACCCCTCCATCTCATGAAGAATGCCAATATTTGATTTTTGTGGTAAAAATTTGTTGACTTTAATTATTGATCTATAGGATATATTGATTTGTAATATGAAAATTATTGCCACTAAATTTTAAAAAACACTCTCATAAATACATAATTTTGCAACTTTATAAACAATTCTTTTGAAAAATACGAAATTTTAAAACTGACATCTTTTAGGGATGGATGAGAGTGTATTGTACTATCTATATTCTTTGTCAGTTATGAAATTATATATATGATTACGATTTGATTTATATGGTTAATTTACTAAGACGTCCAAGAAAATCACTTATATTTAACATTTTGGCGCATTACTCATATCAGTATATGCTCCCCCTATATATTAACTTTTGAAAACTCATTTAGGGTCCCCTTTAAATACATGCAAATGTAATTTAAATGTCCCTGGAGAACAACATAAAAGGACTTAACATTAAGTTTCAATATTTAGAATATCTCTTAGTTCGATTGTGATATAATTACATCCAAATAATTGTTGATTACTAATGAAACCATGATAATTAATTAAAATGATAAGAAAATCGTGAAATTTTGGGAGCGAGAAAAGGAGAGATGGGGAAAATGATTGACTCTTTTTTGGGATGTGATTTTGGGACAACTGTGGACTTATGTAAATTGTACTAGCTCATCATTATTACTCGGGAAAAAAAACACCTATGAATTTAAGTATGAAACTAACTATAAAAGTTACTTAGCATTGTTATATTTTAGAAAAGCTGATAACCTGCAATGTAAGGTTTACATGCTAAAAATTTGGCTCACAATCCAAAAAACACAACATATCAGTGATCCGTTTTGTTCGTCCTACGGTCCAACTTATAGCCGTGATCTGCCCCCCACACAATTTCTCTTTTTTTTTGCCAACTATGCCCTTAAAAGTCTAAAACCCAATAATATGTTAGTGGTAGGGTCTATAAAATATCATTTTATTTGGTGATCTAAGTTGATGATCCATAGAATGTAGAGAAGAAAAAAAAGGTTGGCTTGTGGGATAATGTGGAGGGTGTGGACCCTCACTTGTGATCCAAAATTACAGATCACCATTGCATATATGCTCTATATTCTATGGATCACCAACTTGGATCATCAAATAAAAAATATTTTATGGACCCTACCATTAACATATTATTAGATTTTAAATTTTTAAGGACTTAGTTGGCAAAAAAAGAAAATGTGTAGGGGGCGGATTATGGCCGTGAGTTGGACCGTGGAGCGAGTAAAGCGGATCACTGATGTATGGCGTTTTTTGGACTGTGAGCTAAATTTTTAGCCAGTGAGCCTTGCATTGCAAGTGCTCATAGAGAAGAAAGAAAAGGTTAGCTTGCGGGATGACGTGGAGAGTGTGAACCCTCACTTATGATCTAAAATTATGAATCACCATTATATATGCTCTAAAAACACTATGGTATAAAATTTTTAAATCTGCAACTCTTGATTGTAGTTTGCAAGAAGTTAAATCCTGAAATTGGAAGGAGAGTAAGAAAAGGGAAAATATATTATTTGTGCGTACCTGTCGTGAGGTTGTTGGAAATTGAGGGAGTAAGCTCATTTTGAGTGCCGCTTTCAGAGAGAGAGAGAGAGAGAGGCAGAGAGAGGGGAGCGAGAGTGGGGGGTGAGGGGGAACTGACAGCTGAGCCAAGTCTGCCTCTGGTTGTCCAGGTGGTTTTAGCAACGCCGAAGAGAGAATAAAGGGCTGTCCTGCCTCCCACGCTTCCACAATCGGGGGTGGGGACTCATCTTATTTGTCTAGGAGACTTATTCCCGCATGGGGTGGGGCATTTTCATTTGCTCTTTAACCGACCAATTATAGTTATTAATGGCCAGGGAATCGATTATGGTCAATTGGTCGTCTAAGCCATTCTATTCATTTATATAATCATATAAAGATTGTTAATGTTTACATTGAGAGGGAAGATTTCTTCCCTCTTGTCTTCTAATTAATCCTTTTAGTAATATTTAAATTGGAGTCCAATAGTAATATTTAAATTGGAGTCCAAAATATGAAACTCAAATCAATATTCGAGATAGGCTAGCTTCATTTGGACATAAAATCGAATCATTTTAAATAGAATCGAATCTAATTCAAAAT
Source organism: Carnegiea gigantea (assembly GCA_029747015.1). Classification (NCBI taxonomy): domain Eukaryota; kingdom Viridiplantae; phylum Streptophyta; class Magnoliopsida; order Caryophyllales; family Cactaceae; genus Carnegiea; species Carnegiea gigantea. The sequence goes on along the minus strand of JAKOGI010000053.1, from coordinate 1,272,795 downwards.
TTTTACTGAAGTGGTTTTTCTTAACGAAATAGTTTTATTGTACGAAATAGTAGTAGACTCAAAGTCGATTCAAACTAACATTGATTTACCCGAATCAAATCCAAACCAAATCCTATCAACTCAAACATGATTTGATAAAAAAATTAACCCAACTAAATTCTTAACTGAATAACACATTTAATAGGTTTATAATATTTCATAGATGTACAACTACTTACATCTAGAGATAAGCCCTCCTACTCAAAACGAATGTTTTAAGGGAATTTAAAAAACCATGACAATCTAGAAAATAATAAAATGAAAAACTATTCGTAACTTAAAATATTTTCAACTAGAAATTTTTTTCTCCGATTGTCTCATATCTCCAAAAAAAGGAAAAAAAAAAAAAAACAACACTTATTTTTATAGTCTCATAGTACTACAAAGTTCTATCTTTAATAATCTATTAATGCCTTCTTTTTTTTTTTTTTTTTGGCTTCTTGGGAGCCACAAAGGGCAATACAATACAATCACAATATAATTGGGGGGGAGTCAAACCTATGACCTAATGTACCCAATACCTCAATTTTCACCATTAGGCTAAGACTTCATTGGTATTAATGCTTTCGTCAATGAACAATTTCCTTATTTCCATATAATTACAAGATATGACGATCTATGAAATAAATTAAGAGAAACCAAAGAAGCAAAAGAGTCACTGACCCCCCTCCCAAAAAAAAGGAACCCCTCCCAACCCCTCCAAATTATACCCTAGGTTCGAATCTATGGATTCAGGCTAATGAAAATAAGGGCTCACCTCGATGCGGAAATTAATTCGAACCTGCCTGTCTTCTACTACCCACGAACAAGGTGGCTATTAGAGTTACTAGTAAGGTGTGCCCAAAAAAAAAAAAAAATCCCAAACTGAAACCGGAAAAATAGAACCGAAAAACCGGTTGACTGAACAAATTTTTCAAAAAAATCAGTTCAGTTAACCAAACCGAGAAAAATTTTTGACTTTTGGTTTGGTTACCGTTCAAACAATTTGAAAATTCGGTTAACCAGCTGTTAAACAAACCAAAAATAATTCTATTTCTTAAAATATTGTACATGAAAAATAAAAAATTAAGGTAAGAGAGTGTACTTTTTTATTATTTATAAATGGTAACCAAAGTTTAATTGTCAGAAAAAAAAATTGAATATAAAAAACGAAAAATTTAGGTAAGAAAGTATACATTTTCTATAATTTTTGAACGGTTAATCGGTAACCGAACTGAAAAATCGGGTAACTGACTTTTTCGGTTTGGTAATTTCCGGTTAACCGAACAATGATTAACCGAAATTTTTGGTTCGGTTACACTTCGGAATTTTTTTAAAAATCCAAAAACCGGCTAACTGATTTTCGATTAATCGAAACTCCGATTAACTGATTTTGCACACCCCTCGTCACCATTAAGTTCACACCCCAAACCCAAGTATTAGAGATGGCTAGATTAGTAAGAAGGAGATAGGAGAGAATGGATTTCTGGTCTGGGAAATTGTTTGCTCAAGGCGAGTGTTTTTCCGTGACTTAACCCCTCTCTTTTATAACAACACTACGTTGAAATAGAATCAAAGGATTAAATTGGCCTGATTAATACACAATCAATCACTTTGTAACTGCTAATTTAATGGGACAATCACGGTATGATTATGGTGAGATTATGGTGACCATTACTTCTAGTCAACAGCTCCCGCTCGGTCACATAAACCACAAATGTTATATCTCTCTACCAACAAATCTCCTTATGCTTTATACTAAGAATGAAGCATGTGACCAAAAACAAACCAATAATGTTATATCAAATCATTATCTAACTAACATAACACTTTCGTAAACTAGCAATACCCCGAATCATTTATAACATCACTAACGGCATACATTATCCCTTTATACCTATCGATATATCAAATGATTATATATATACCGAATATAATCGTCCGGGTTTGATATGGCGATTGGGAAATGATTCTTCCCTAGACAATTAAAAAATAATCCATCTAGCTTAACTGTTTTTCTAAAGTGTTCCGCTAGACCGTATACATCTTAACCCTTGGAAAACACATTAAGATACCAACATCAAGCTTCGACTTTATATCATAACTCTGAGTCAAAGAGTATTGCCAACAAAGGTCACACAGTAAAAAGGAAATGAAATTCACTTGTCACTCGTCAAACTGGCCGACACTTAGCACACACAGTATGAAAGTGTGTCATGACATAACTCCCACTAAATTGGCATGTCACTCTTCTATGTCATGTGAATCGTAAGTGTGGAAGGTAACTTGATCCACTAGATCAACATACTTAATGTTAACCTTCACATTCAAGATTTGGTTATAAGGCTTTGATATGAAATCATCTGATTTCATATTCTACTTTCAGAAGTTTCATCTTACACTTACCAAAGCGATTACTAGATATTATAACTTATCATTTATACAACACACACTACTCAAAAATCATTATTCCGACGGAATTTCCGATCGAAAAAGCAAATTTTTTCGTCGAAAAATGACTTTTCCAACGGAATTTCCGACCGATGGAAGACGTCAAAATATGGCTCATCGAGAAGCTTTTTCGACAGACTAACACAATCGGTTGAAGGATTTTCCGACGAAAAAATTCCGTCGACCGCCGATGGAATCACACTGGCCGTCGAAATTTCAAAATTTTAAAATTTGAAAAAAAGTCTATTAGAATTCTGTCAGTAAATCTGTCAGAAATCCATCGGTGTTTTTAAATTTTATTTAAAAAATATGAAATATAGTACCCAATTATAAAAACATTTTTCAATGTATCTCATACACAATGAATTCTCATTATTGATGTCAAATTTATATCAACATTAGATTCTGCTAATTAATAAAAAGCTATATTCTTTAACAACATATTAAAGTGCAAAATTGAAAACAAATTGCCAACTTGACAAACTAACATCAACATAGCAAACTAACTATATAAACTATCAAATTTACGTAATTATATAGAAACTAATCATACAAATTATTAAATTCAACGTTTATACTTAATTCACTACAAATTTGCACAAATTACACACGAGAAAACTTTCTCAATGAGTCGACGACAAATGACGGAGGGAGGAGGTGACGGCGGTGGTGTGGCGGCAAGGGGTGGTGAGGGCGATGGTAAGTGGCATTAATGCATTGCTCCCTCTCTCTTTCTCTCTCTATTCTGTGAAACTAGCACCGAGAAATAAAGTTGGGAGCGAAATTTATAAGAGAAATTCCGACGGAATATTCCATCGCAATAAAAAACTAATACGTTCCGACGGAATTTCGACGGATTTTTTCATCGGAATGTTCAAAAAATTTTGAAAAATCCGTTGGAATTTTAGCGAATTCGTCAGAATCCGTCGGAATAAGGTGAATTTTTAGTAGTGATAAGTATAATGACAATTCAATATTGCACACACCAAGTGTTAATATTATAAAGTCTCATCCTACCCACTACTCAAGCGGTAGGATGATTGCCTGTGTAACTAGGTCAATCAGAAGTCTAGTGACATTTCAATGTGCCTTATAACATAATTGTATATTCACGAATGTCTAAAAAGAAACACCAATTTTATTTCATAAATGCTTAATATAAGAAATTCATGCCCATCATAGGCTTACAAACGTTCAAAAACTAAGTTCTACGCAAACCTAAACTCATTAAATGAGCTTTGAAAACGTATCTAGGAATAGGCTTAGTTAAAGGATTTGCTATCGTCTTCCTTGTAGACATATACTTAATGGAAACTTCTTTCCTTTTAATGGCGCCTTGAACAAACTCATAACGTCTTTTTATGTGCTTAGTTTTCCTGTGGAACTTCATATGCTTAGCAAATTGAATGACTGCAGTGTTGTTGCACATTATTTCTATAGGATTATCAACTCTGGGTGTAAGATTGAGATCTTGGAGAAAATTTCTCAACCATGTAGCCTCCTGAGCGGCAAGGCAGCAAGCAATATAATTTGCTTCCACAGTTGAAAGTGCTATGAAGCCCTTTTTCCTACTGTACCAAGATATGACTCCCCCACCTAGAATGAACACATATCTTGTGGTTTACCTAGAATCATCCAAATCACCACCCCAATCAGCATCAGAGGATCCCCTTAACTTAGGATTCTCATTTTGATACCAAAGGACCACGTCACTTGTATCATGTATGTAGATAGCAAAGATTCTCTTGACAGCTTGCCAATGAGTAGGTCTTGGGTTACTTTGGTAATAACTTAACAAACCAACCACAAAACAAATATCTGGTCGTGTGCATAACATAGTATACATTAAGCTTCCTACTGCACTTGAATAGGGAACATTATTCACTCTCTCCTTTTCTTTGTCTATTTTAGTACATTGGTCAAGACTTAAGGTTAGACCCTTTTCAACTAGAGTGCCCATGGGTTTAGAATAATACATCCGAAAAGGTTTTAAGATTTTATTAATGAATGCGCCTTGATGTACACCAAGAACCTTCTTAGAACTATTCCGAGTTATTTCCACACTCATCCATGCCCTTCATCTCAAAACGGAGGATAATCACTGGCTATTGGTTTTGATCATCTCTATCTTGTTTCTAGCCAACAGTATGTCGCCAACATACAAAGTAAGAAACATAATTCCCTCTGCAGTTTTATTGATATCCACATAGTGGTCTTCAAAAAACATGTTCAAGCCAAAAGATATAATAGTTTCATGAAATCTAAAATACCCCACTCCCGAACACTATTTGAGACCATAAATCGTTCTTCTAAGATGATAAACTTTGTCCCTTTAACCTTTTGATACAAAACCAATAGGTTGATCCATGTAGATTTCTTCTTCATAACTTGCATTAAGGAAAGCAGTCTTTATGTCCATCTAAAACAATTCTATGTCCAAATGGGCAATTAGAGCCAGAAGTAGGCGAATTAAGACAATTCTCACAACAGCAGAAAAAGTCTCTTCATAGTTTACCCCCTCAATTTGGGTACACCCTTTCGTCATCAAATGGGTCTTAAACTTGTCGATCGATCCGTCAGGCTATTGTTTTATATTGAAAACCTACTTGTTTCCAATCTATTTACGTTGGAAAGGAAGAACAACTAATTCCCAAACCTTATTTCTTGCCATAGAGTCCATTTCATCTCCTATGGCATACATCTACTACTTATGATTTGCTGAATCAATAGCCTCTTCAAAAGATGTAGGACTTGCCTGATGTTTTAACTTTAATGACTTATGAATCTATGAAATTTGAAGACTTGGGAGTCTTTAACTTTGGTAACTTGGAATTGTAACTTGGGTGACTTGGGAGTTTGAACTTGGGAGTATTTTAGTTTGGAGTCTGAAATTTTGGTACCTTGATAATCTTGAACTTTAGAGACTTTGGAGCCTTGAATTCTGGTAACGTCAATGACTTGAGGTCCTGTAAGGTTGACTTGAAAGTCTTTGATGAGTTGAGAGTCAACAACTTTGTTTAGCTTGTGAGTTTGTCACTTATATGACTTGAGAATGTTTAAACTGTGAGAGTTTATGTCCTTTATGACTTGATAATCTACCATCTTAATGACATGAGAGTGAGTTCACTTTAAAGTTTGTAATTTTAGTAATTTGATAGTCTTTAGGCAACTTGGAAATTCGTGACTTTAATGGCTGAGAATCTTATGGGTGACTTGACAATATGTGTTAACTTGATAGCCTAGAAGCTTGGACTTAGAAGTCTCAAGGATAACTTGAGGGAAATTGTTTCGTGACTTGGGAGTCCTTAGGAGTGACTTGAAAGTCTTCATCTTGATGACTTGAAAGTCTTTAGATATATCTTGTAAGCATACAATTACGTTGACTTGGGAGTCTTGAATGTTTGACATAATAGTCTTTGAGTAACTTGGAAGTTTGCTCCCTAATACTCATTTTGAGTCGTCATTCTTCCAAAGCATTTTCCCATATGATCTTGATAGACGAACAATCAAATTCTTCAGTGTCTTCTTTGTCTAATATGATCTTTCCTTCCTCTGCAAGTTGCAGGACTTGCCCCTTGAATGCCTTGTACTTCTATAGGACAGCTAATGATCTTGTGATACTTGCAGTATTTGGGATCATTAGTTTTTCAATTTCTTCAAAATGCTTTGACTCTGGAAGTTCTATAAGTCCTTTCCTGAGAAGTTTATCAAGCATTTTTGGTGCTTCGGACGCAGAATAAGGACATTCATTCTCTTCACAGCCTTCAAGCATGAAGCTTCTATTTCTTGACGATGACGTTAATTCATCATCATTGAGCCGTCTTCCATAGTAGGCAATTGTAAGCTCCACATCATGATCTCGTATCGCTAATTCTTAGAAAGTCTTGGGTTTGTTCACGTGCAAAGCATATAATATTTCCCAATCCATCCATTAAGGACACATCTCAACAGCAAAAGACACAGATAAGTGACCTTTACACTTTAGAGAGAGTGCACGCCAATGATTAATGTAATCAATGACCGGTTCTTCATTTTGTTGCCTAGTGTTCATCAATTATGCTATGCTGACTACACGACACATGTTATAGAAGCAATTTAAGAACTCGCTTTCCATTTGGCCCTAACTATCAATGGATCCAGAAGCAAGGTTTGTATACCAATCAAACGGAATATCTTTAAGGGATCGTACCAATTGCTTCACCAAGAGGTCATCTTCTATGCTTGCATTGTTACAAGTCTGGATGAAGTGTGCGACATGCTGCTTGCAGTTCCCCTTGCCTTCACATTGTTGAAATTTAGGTGGTTGATAGCGATGAGGCATACAAAATGCATCGATCCTCTTTGTATAAGGTTCCTTACATAAGTGAGTTTTAAGAGAACCTCCTGCCACATGGGCCTTCACTGCATCAGCTATCAAGTTTTAAATTTACTCAACTGAGATTAACCATAAGGTCTAATTGTTCTTTGGTTTGTGTTCATTATTAGACTCTTTGCTGTAATTGGAATCTTTGTTAGAATCTTCACCACCTGAGCCTTTGTTGAATGCTTCAGATGACCGCTTCCCCAATTTCTTTATGAAATCAGCAATCTGCTTATTTTGACACTTGATTTGAGCATTATTTTATATGCTTTCCTTTGACAGCATATCCAGCATTGCCTTCATATCTACCAGTTGTTCTCTAGGTTTGGAGCATCTATCACCATGATTGGCATGAAGATAGTGTCAGAGAATTTGACTTCAGCTTATGAGAAGAGTGAATCCCTTGGAGATGCATGTGAAGAATCGTTACTACCATAGTCATCCTCCTCCTCCTCAAAAGGCTAAAAGATAGGATTGGTGTAGGTTTGGAATTCATCCAATGGGGTAGAGTCTTCCTTATATTGATGACAACAAGAAATTTTAGTTTAAAACTAAGGAGGCAAGCATTTTGATTGACTCCATCAGCTAACAACTTGGAGCCAAAGTATTGATTTTTGCGTGACTGAAAAGTTAGAGCCACGACTTCTTGCTTTAGGGTTAGGGAGGTAACGGCTTTGGTCATGCTCTTAGTCATCACTTCAGTGCTTTGATTGTCAGATACAATACTTGCATTTGATGATTCTTTAGATGCAGATCCCAAAAAAAAAAAATTTTTTTAAAGCTTAAGGGATTGCGTTCTAGATAGTCATGTCTTTTTTGAAGGAGTATATAACTTGTTTTCATGGAGAACAAGATGAAAGGTAGAGATTGTTCTACCGAGCATGCCAAAATTTGTAAACACAAATTTCGAGTCTAAATTAAAGAAGACAAGTAATATAGACAAATTTAATTTGTATGATTTCAAAAAATATGAGCACGATCTTTAAGTATTTGTTACAAGTAAATAAATAAAAGTGCTCTAATTTGATCTCCAATTTGTATTTAAAAGATAGCCGATTGGCTTGGATCTCGATTAAGCCAACCGATTTAGCTCCTTTGAATGAACTTGAATGAATTTGATCATGAAAGAGTGCCTAAGAGGCTTGATGTCAATCAAGAAAAGTTTTCTTTGATCTTCAAAAGTAGACAGCAAGCGTCTGAAGTGCTTGTAGTCTTCCTTCAAAGAAATTAAACCTTTGAGTTTTCAGAATGTCTTGGAGTGAATGAGTTTTTCCACCCTTGAGTAGAAGAGAGTGATGTTTAATTTATAGGGAAACCCTACTAGGGTTTGCGATGTGGTTGCCTTCTTGGGCCGTTTACTTCATAGTCAATTTGACTTTTGACTTGGTAATCATTTCGACCATAACTTGATGGTTGATTCGACCCAATTTATTTAAATAAATTATATTAATTAAATGAGTTGATGCAAAATAATCAACTCATATTTATTTTTTGGCATGGCACATATTATTATTTTTTTTTTTGTGCCTACAGGACTCTATCAAAATCAAAATATCCAAAAATAGAAATTAGTATTTATAATATTAAATTCACTCATCCAGTTTCAAGAATATTTACAACACCAGTCCCACGAAGTGTAGGATCAAGCAAAATGGCATTTTTGGCCAGTGAAAGAGAAGGGTTCTAAAGTTTGCCTATAAATCTAGTTTAGTGTACTCAACAGCATGTCATGCCTTCACTAGTTTCACAAGATTATTATGTCTCTTGAGTCTGTAAGAAGACTTCCTGCACAAATCAACCAAAATAGACACTAACACAATTGGGGGGCCCTATCTGGTATGAGCGAGCGAACATCATCATCGTCGTAATAATAATAATAATAATTATTATTATTATTATTATTACTACTATTACTACTACTACTACTACTACTACTACTACAGTAGTAGCAGCTTGGGAAGAAAAAAATTGTCATCAAGAAATTATATTTTAGATAGCCAGTGATGCCTATTACCCCTTTGTTGAATAGTAAACGGAGTCTCTGCAATGGAAACTGTTGACATTAATGACTTGCTGAATGCAAGATGAATCAGAGGAATGAGAGAGAAGAAAAGAGAAAGCTAGAGAGAAGGAAAAGAATCTCTCTCTAACATTTTATTATACGAATCAATCTAAATGAATGAATCAATACAAGCCTGATTTTATCTATATATATGCACAGGCAATCTGTAACTAATAGAAAGTCTAACAAATTTAAGCTAGGTGCTGACAAGACCAATAACCAACTTCTAACTAACTCCAACACCCCCTCATGAAGTTGGAGGGTGGGCAAGAGGACACCCCCAACTTGCCAAGAAGGTGGTGATGTTGTAGCCCTGGTAGAGACTTGGTGAACAAATCAGCTAATTGTTTAGTAGTCTTAGTGTAGGACAAAGAGATGAGGCCTTCATATAGCTCTTCCCGTACAAAATGACAGCCCAGTTCAATGTGTTTCGTTCTCTCATGAAACACGGGTTTTTTTGCTATGTATATGGCTACCAGACTATCACTCTTGACTGGTATAGGCAACATGGAAGGCACTTGTAACTCTGAAAGTAATCGAGTAAGCCAAGATAGCTCTATTGTTACGACTCTCATTGATCTATATTCGGCTTTTGCAGAGGGCAGAGCCACTGTGGGTTGTTTCTTGGACTTCCAAGAGATAGGACTTCCCCCTAGCATGATGAAATACCCACTAACGGACCTCCTAGTGCAGGGACATGAAGCCCAATCTAAATCATAATAAGCTTGAAGACCATAATCTGGCTTATTGTTGAAATATAAACCTTGTGAAGGATCCTTTTTGATGTATGGCAAGGTATACAAAGCAGCTATCAAATGAGATTGAGTTGGTGCTTGAAGGAATTGACTCAGATATTGCACTGAAAAAGCAATATCAGGTCTAGTATTGGTTACGTAGTTAAGCTTGCCTACTAATTTTCGGTAAGCAATAGCATTTGTAAATGTATCCTCAATGTAAGGCCCTTTAGAAAGAGGACTCAAAGGTTGTGAAAAGAGTTTACTACATTGAAATTCCTTCAGCAAATCCATGGCAAATTTCCTTTGAGTCAAAGCTAAGCCATTAGGAACTTTGATAACTCCCATCCCCAAAAATCCTTGATTCTGAACTTGTTATCAAGGAATGTTTTTAAAGCTGTAATTTCCTCAAGATTGTTGCTTGTAATGGCAATATCATCCATATATACAGCAAGTAGCACTAGAAAGCTATCATGAAGTTTATAAAGCAATGAATAGTCATTCTTGCAATGTTGAAAACCAAGACTCTTCAAAGTATCTAAAAGTTTAGCATACCATTGCCTAGAAGCTTGTTTTTACCCATACAAAGACATCTTCAACCTGTATACTGTATTGGAATTAGGAACAGATAGGCCAGGTGGGGGCTTTATGTATATTTCTGTTAGGCAAAAAGTTTTAATATTTATAAACCCCAAGTGCAAGGTGTATCGTTGAGTACTTGGGGTGTCGTCCGCAGGGAGCTGTGTTTCCAACTGCCAAAGTTCACTCGAGCGTATCAATCTAGGCGAAATCAAAGGTGAAGAGAAGTAAAACTAATACTAAAACAAAGAAGACTTCAATTGTAATTGAACCTAAGGTAGACTAACTAATCAATTTAAACTCTCACCTTCCCAAGTTATGCTAGTAATTCAAGGATGATCGGTTGCCTAATTAAAGTCCACCTAAGCCCTCTCTCAAGGGTCAATAGGCTAGTCTAAATGTTCTAACCACCTATTTTCATAGAATTAGGTCAATTAGACTACAAGATTAACAACCTTTGACCTAGCTAGCCACTAAAACTATTTCCATGTCCCAATCCTGACTATTCACTCTACCCACACGAGACAATCAACCTCACCTCTCAGCATAAGTTAATTGCCTAAAAACAAGAATGAAAACTCTTTTGAGCATTTCATCGAACACTTGGTGGGCTTAAGAGGAAGCCCTAAACACTAGCATAAACAGTAGAGGGTTAAGAGTCTAAACAACTTCAGTTAGCCATCACAGGGCTAATTACAATCAAAGAACGCAAATTTAATCAAAACTAAACATCCAAAAGCAAATCAAAACAAGAATTAACAAACTAGCAAAACAAGACAAGAAATATGAAATTCAAGAGAGAGAAGAAAAACTTAACGATTAAATTACGAAATCGAATCTTGTACAATGTATACAAAGATCTAATCTAAATTATTCACCCCATATGGGGTTTTTGAGGCTAACCCAAAACCTAGAAAAGACTAAAGGAAAAGTGCTCGGCGAAAAAAAGGGAAGAGCCCCTCCAAAAAGAAAGAAAAAGCCCCTTTATAAAGGCTGGAAACCGCTTAAATCGCTATGGCAGGTAGGACGCACGGTTGTGCTTCGAGGACACACGACTGTGCACCCATGCACTGGCAGGACGCACGGCCGTGCACCAGCCCATGCACAGCTTCTGGTCCTACAGCACGGTCGTGCATCCCTGCAGCACGACCGTGCGCTTTCTGCAGCTCTCGTTTGTGCTCCTGAGGCTTCGTTGGACCTGTATGCATCCTTCAAATCGCTCCTAAGGTCTTCTTTTCTATCAAAACCAGAGAATTTCTCCTGAAAGTAAAACAAAACACATTATAAGCATAATTGAATCAAAGCAAGTGAATTTGAGCCTGTTTTATCTAAACTTGACATGAAAACACCGAGAAAAATGGGTCAAATAAGGGCTAAAATGGGGTCAAAAATAGATGTAATAAATACCCCCACACCTACCTTTTTGCTCGTCCTCGAGCAAAATAAAAATAAAAACTATTCTTTAATTTTGCTCGAAGACGAGTAAAAGATAGGTGTGTGGGTATTTGTTAGGCGATAAATTATCCTATTTTCAAAAACTTGTTAGGAAAAAAACAGAGTTTTAATATTTATAAACCCCAAGTGCAAGGTGCATCGTTGAGTACTCGGGGTATCGTCCGTAGGGAGTTGTGTTTCCAAGTACCAGAACTAACTAAAGCATCTCAAGTTAGGTAGAACAAACAGGGATGGAAAACAGAACTAAACTACTAAAAGAAACAAAAGACTTTGATTATGATTAAACCTGAGATAAACCAACTAATCAAGTCAAAACTTAATATTTTCAAGTTATGTTAGTATTCAGATATGATCGGTTGTATCATTAGAGACCACCCAAGCCCTCTCTCAAGGGTCGAAGGCTAGTTTAATTGTTCTAACCACCTATTTTCATGGGATTGGTGCAATTAAACTATAAGGTTGACAACCCTTGACCTTGCTAGCGATCGAGATTATTTTCATGTTCGAATCCCAACTATTCTTTCTACTCACACTAGACAATTAACCTCACCTTTCAGTATAAATTAATTGCCTCTAAACACTGATGAAAGCTCTTTCAAACATTTCATCGAACACTTGGTGGGTATGAGAGGAAACCCTAAATTCTAGCATAAACAATAGGGGGGAAAGAGTCTAAACGACTTCAGTTAGCCATCATAAGGCTAATTACAATCAAAGAACGCAAATTTAATCAAAACTAAACATCTAAAAGTAAATCAAAACAAGAATTAACAAACTAGCAAAACAAGACAAGAAACATGAAATTCAAGAGAGAGAAGAGAAATTTAGCGATTAAATTACGAAATCGAATCTTGTACAATGTATACAAAGATCTAATCTAAATTGTTCACCCCCTAATTGGGGTTTTGAGGCTAACCTGAAACCTAGAAAAGACTAAAGGAAAAGTGCTCTGGGAAAAAAAAGGAAGAGCCCCCCCTAAAACAAAAGAAAAAGCCCCTTTATACAGGCTGGAAACCGCTTAAATCGCGACGCCAGGTCGGATGCACGTTCGTGCTTCGAGGACGCACGGCCGTGCACCCACGCACTGGCAGGACGCACGGCCATGCACCAACCCGTGCACAACTTCTGGTCCTACAGCACGGTCGTGCACTCCTGCAGCAGGACCGAGCGCTTCCTGCAGCTCTCATTTGTGCTCCTGGGGCTTCGTTGGATCTCTATGCATCCTTCAAATCGCTCATAAGGTCTTCTTTTCTATCAAAACTCGAGAATTTCTCCTGAAAGTAAGACAAAACACATTATAAGCACAATTGAATCAAATGAAGTGAATTTCACCCTTTTCATCTAAACTTGACATGAAAACACTGAGAAAAATGGGTCAAATAAGGACTAAAATGGGGTCAAAAATAGGTATAACAAATATATAGTGGTGAGTATTCCCGCCTATCACGCAGGCGAGACGGGTTCGATCCCCGGCAACGGCGCCAAAAACTTGTTAGGGAAAAAGTTTTAATATTTATAAACCCCAAGTACAAGGTGTATCGTTGAGTACTTGGAGTGTCGTCCGCAGGGAGTTGTGTTTTCAACTACCAAAGTTCACTCGAGCGTATCAATCTAGGTTAAATCAAAGGTGAAGAGAAGTAAAACTAACTACTAAAACAAAGAAGACTTCAATTGTAATTGAACCTAAGGTAGACTAACTAATCAATTCAAACTCTCACCTTCCCAAGTTATGCTAGTAATTCAAGGATGATCGGTTGTCCAATTAAAGTCCACCTAAGCCCTCTCTCAGGGGTCAATAGGCTAGTCTAAATGTTCTAACCACCTATTTTCATGAAATTAGGTCAATTAAACTACAAGATTAACAACCTTTGATCTAACTAGCGATCGAAACTATTTCCATGTCCCAATTCCGACTATTCACTCTACCCATACTAGACAATCAACCTCACCTCTCAGCATAAGTTAATTGCCCCAAAACAAGGATGAAAACTCTTTTGAGCATTTCATCGAACACTTGGTGGTCGTGAGAGAAAATGTTAGATTCTAGCATAAACAAGAGGGGTAAAGGCCCACACAAAGATCAATCAGTCATCAAGAGGCTAATCACAATCCAAGATTCATAACTATAATCACTAAACATCACAAAAGATTGTAAACTAAAATATGAACAGAGATAACAAAAATAGAGAGAGAAAAAGGAGAGAAAACTTATGCTTGAATCATTGAATGAACTTGAAAATCCACAAGCTTGAATCCAGAATTACAATCTAAAATCCTAATCTAATCCTCCTATCGAGATTTTTATTGGCTAAACCAAAACTAAAAACTCCCAAAAAGCCGCCAAAGGAGAGCACGGAAGGTACGAACAAAAACGCCGAAAAGGGGTTTAAATAGAAAATCGGGCAAGTGAGCGAGCGAGCGGAGGCCGGCGCACGGCCGCGCCAGGTGGCACGGCCCCACCGTGCTGGCACGGTGGCGCCGTCTCCCGTCGTCCCGTTTTTGCCCGCTTTCGCTGTTTTTGCCTATCTTCGCTCCTTTTCGTGGTACTTGCTTCATTTGAACTTATTTCCTACAAAACATAAATAAAATAAGTAAAAATTCTAAAGATTAAGTTATTATACGAGTTAAAAGTGGGTGAAAGAGGCATGTAAAATGCGACAATTTATCGCCTAACAATTTCTTCATCCAAATCACCATGGAGAAAGGCATTATTTACATCTGATTGGTAAATGGGCCAGCCTTTCTTTACTGCAGTAGCAATTAAGCTTTTGATAGTGGTCGTTTTCACCACAGGAGAGAAGGTTTCTATATAATCCACACCTTCCTTTTAAGTGAACCCTCTAATAACCAACCTAGCCTTACATCTTTCAGGCTGCCATCTGCTTTATACTTCATCTTATAAACCCATTTGCAACTGATGGGTCTTTTACCTGCTGGTAAGTTCACTAATTCCCAAGTATTATTGGCTTCAAGAGCATCAAATTCTTTTTACATGGCCTCTTGCCATTTTGGTCTGGTTGTTGCTTCTTCATAAGAATGTGGTTCACTGTAAGAATCAAGTTGTTGCAACAAATTGGAAGCTTCTAAAGACAATGCATTGTCAGAGGCTGTCAATACATTACAGCAAATGGTTGTCATTGTGTTGGGACAAAAGGAATCCTTATGCCCAGTGTGTTGTGATTAAACATTGTTGCAGATATAATCTGATAAGTAGAAAGGGGATTTGTGTTCTCTTGCAGACCTTCTTGCAGGAGGTTGGTTAAAAGACGTTTGATCTTAGTGCTCAGATTGTACAGGCACTTGTGAATGATGTTGGAACCTTGATGATTGTTCTTGAGAAGTGGATGTACCTATGGAAATGTGGGTTGGTATAGAATGATTATGATTATCAAAATCATGTATTCAAGTTGTGGAGAATGGGGAAAGACATGGGAGTTGCCTGTGGGATGAATGAAATGATAAGGCATGACCTTTTCATGAAACACAACATCTCTAGGTGTGAAAACCTTGTGTGTCTCGAGGTTAAGTAGCTTATAGGCCTTTTGGCCAAAAGGGTAACCAAAAAATATGCATGGTGTAGCTCAAGCTTGAAATTTATCTATGCCTGCTTTCAAGGTAGAAGCATAGCATAGACTACCAAAAACTTTGAGATGATCATAGTTGGGTACTTGTCCAAATAGCAATTAAAATGGACTTAAACCTTTCAATATCTTAGAGGGAAATCTGTTTATAAGATAGGTGGCTGTTAATACACATTCCCCCAGTATTTCACAGGCAGTCCTGAGCGAAACAGTAAAGCTCTTGATGTCTCAAGAAGATGTTTCTGCTTCCTTTCGACAACAACATTTTGCTGTGGTGTTCCTATACAGCTGGTTTGATGAATAATGCCCTTACATAGAAAATTTTCTGTGGCATCTTTGTTGAGTCCTAACTCAAGAGCATTATTTGATCTTATTGTTTTGACATTACCATTGAATTGTGTGTCCGCCATGTTCATAAACCCATTAATAATAGGCATTGCATTGCTTTTTGTAGCCAACAAATGTGTCTATATTGTCCTACTATAGTCATCTACCATAGTTAGGAAGTACTTGTACCCATTGTAAGTTTGAGTCCTGTAAGGCTCCCACAAATCAATATGTATGAGCTCAAAAACATGTGTGGTATGAATTGCACTATGAGGAAATGGAAGCCTAGGCTACCTGGCATTAGAGCAAATCAAACACTGTTTTATTGATTCCACAACAGTATGAGAAGAAAACAGCCCTAATTTCTGTAACTTTGCACAAGGTAGATGACCTAGCCTAGCATGCCATATGTCCACATCAGACATTCTAGCATTACAAACTGTTTTGGAACTCTCTTGAAAAGAAATCTGAAAATCCTTCTTGTCTGGGATCTCTGTTCTTGTAGCAAGACTTAATTGCAGTAGATAAAGACCAGCAAAGTGATTACCAAGAACCTGTGGCCGCCTCATTGAAGGGGCCTGCATGAAACAATACTCAACTGTGAACAATACATAGCTACCTTGTTGATGTGAAAGCTTACTCACAGGTAACAAGTTATATCTGAAACTTGGAATGTAAAGAACCCGATGCAAAACCAAGGATTTGTTGAGAATAATAGTGCCAGCATGTGTGACAGAAACACATCTCCCATTTGGTAAAGTAACAGTGTTAGGCTTGGCAAGAACCACAAATCTTGTAAACAAATCCTTGTTGTGACACATGGCCACTAACTCCAGTGTCAATAATCCAAGTATTTTGCTAATCAGTACAAGATAACAAACATAAACTCTCTGTCTGATTAAAAACATTTGTACCTGTAAACTGGTAAATGCTGTTGAACCTGAGTTATATTCAGTTTCTTGATTGGAAGTACCAACACCATGCCTTGGTTTAGTCAGTTGCACATTCTACAATAAGACAATCAATTGTGATGATTGTTCTGAAGTTAAATCTGGAACTGTAATAATTCCTTCAGGGCTAGGAGCATGACAATCTGAAGCAAAGGATGATCCTTCTTGTCCATCAACCTGAGCCATAGTAGTAGTTCTCTTTCCTCCCTTAAACTTGGTATTCTATGGGAAGCCATGAAGCCTATAACATTTCTCGATTGAATGTCCAGGTCTTTTGCAGTAGTTACAAAACAAACTAGACTTCTTTCCCTTAGTTCTATCAAACCTAGCGTGATTATTATTAACCCTTGGTTCAACTCTATCCATCTTGCCTTTATAAAATTGCTGTGTCTTATGTGTCTCCACAGCAAGAGAGGCAGAATCTGCAAAAAAGTGTCCACTGGACCTAATTTCTCTTCATTTTTCCTCCTGAATGAGCATGGAGTATACTAGACTTATTGAAGGCAAACGACTCATCATGAGAGAATTTCCTCTGATTGATTTGTAATCATCATTAATCCCTTCAGAAACTGTAGCAATTTCTGATTTTGCTCTCTATTAAGCATCTTTTCAGCAGAAGCACAAGTACAAGCTGGAATTTCATCAAGATCGTCCAACTCATCCCATAAACTCTTGACCTTAGTAAAATAGGTGGCTATATCATTTGCACCTTGACTCACGTTGCACATTTCTTTTTGGACTTGATATAATTTGGCTCCATTGATCTGTCCAAATCTTTCTTCTAACTAAATCTGGCCACATCTATCTAGCAGATTTAGCACAGATAATGCTATCTGCAATATTCTTTGTCAAGACATTCAAGATCCAAGACATTACCATGTCATTGCACTTCACCTATTTTTTAAAATTAGGTGAATTAGACTGAGGTTTGGAAGACTACCATCAGCAAAATAAATTTGCCTTTAGTAGATAAAGCCATTGTCATAGTACGCTTCCTGGTACCAAAACTCGTTCCATCAAAAGCTGTTGAGACAAGAAGCAAACCTGGATGGTCTGAAGGATGAAGAAAATATGGCTCACCAAGATCCTCATCAGTGATCACAATTTCTGAATTTGGAGTTGCCATTGTGAGATATTAGTGATCAAAGAAGCAACAAATGCTGATGAAGAAACAGGCGGAAATTGAATCACTAAATTCGCTAATGCAAAAACAGAGTCGACTGGAAAAACCTAGCCAATCGATCGAAAGAGAAAACGAAAATTTGTACAAACTGGATGAGATCCTGAATCCACTCAGAAAGATCAAAAGAAGAAGAACGAAGATATTGAATTCACCAAGTCAGGGCTCTGATCCTATGTTGACATTAATGATCTTGCTAAACACAAGATGAACCAGAGGAATGAGAGAAGAACAGAGAAAGCTAGAGAGAAGGCAAAGAATCTCTCTCTAACATTTTATTATACGAATCAATCTGAATGAATGAATCAATACAAGCCTGATTTTTGTATATATATGCACAGGCAATCTGTAACTAACAGAAAGGCTAACAAATTTAAGCTAGGTACTGACAAGACCAATAACCAACTTCTGACTAACTCCAACAGAAACAAGGCACCAAGCTATGTAGAAGTAATGTAGAGATATAGAAGAACAACTTGACTGGCATCTTGCTGTCAAAAAACGAGAGAAAAGTTCACAGCTCCACTCCTCATTTGAAAACTCTATAGGCTTCTCCTGGCATGACTTTGAGGAGTAATGATTCATACATGTCCAAGGGTCACTTTGCTTGAGATGTATTAAAAGCTGTATGAGACCATAAGATATTAAATACTAAAGCACTAAAAAAATGGACCACAAAGAAAATGTAACTGTCGAAATTTAACCGGATGATGGTAGACAGAATGCAATGATATGCAAGGGATGCTAGGAAAAGTATGACCCAAATATTTCAATGTTGCTAACCATAGAAATTTATCCTTTCCTGGCTCCTGCTTGTATTTCTAGATTGGCCTTCCCCAATATGCAACCATGTTATCGATCTCTTTCAAACAGTTCTGAGCTCAATTTTGGTTTTTTCTGGTAATCTAATGGGAGAACTGGACCTGGCAAATGGGTTATTCGGTTTGGGTATAGGTCGTGTTAACCTTGGGTTGGGTCATGTTTCTGGTTAAGTGACATTTCGGGTCGATTCGGTTTGGATCGGATGAACTTCGGTTCGAGTCGATTTTGGGTCAAGTAACTTTTGGTTCAATACTCTTATCATGTAAAAATAAGCAACTTTGTAGAAAATTTTATGGTCGAGTCTCGGGTCAATTCGAATTCCGGGTCCACTTTCGCGTGAGCCTATTTCGGATGTCGGGTCAGTTATGAGTCCAAGTCGTTCGGTTCGAATTTCGGATCTCAAGTCAATTTTGTCGGGTCTAGGGAGACCTCCTTAATTGTGCTGTACATGCATTAATCGACAACGGCTCAAACAAGGGAATCATTTCTCATAAGGCTAGAATACAAAATCACAAGCAAGAAAGATTTGACCCAAACCGACTACAAAAGCTAAAGGTCGAGGGGAAATAACCGGAAGAGTGTTGATTGAGTGCAATCCCAAAATCAGGAAATATTTGATAGAATCCTGAAAATCTATAATTGAGGAATGGACTAAAACTATTCTCATAAGGAGGAATCAGTACAAATGTCCTAATTCAGATTAACTAAGGAGTTTTCATGGAAGTCTTAATTTTGCTCTTGACCTTACTTTCGTTATGCAGATCCTTACTTTCTTTATGTTGATCTACACAATAAGGAGGCCTTTCTTCCAAGAGTAGAGGCCTAGCTCATCAATCTGTAAAAAAGTGATGCTGTGAGTTTTATGTGGCTCAGAAAGAATTGACCATCTAGTTACATATCACAGAGCTTAGAACTCGCTCTGTGTATATAGTAGTGTATTGGACTCCATCTACTGAAATAGAAGCATTTAAGAATTACTGGACAGCGCTCATTTCGATTTCTCAATCCTCATTTTCTTCAGTTAACCACTATACCTAACGGAAGACTGGAGACGTTGCAAAAACACATTGCACGCAAACCAGGTGAATTTATCATCACATGTGTGTTTGTTCGTGGGCATTGTTCCTTACAAAAAGGTCCTGCATCACTGAAGGGACACAAGCAAGAGGTCTCTCATTTTGGCTTTCCATGAATATCTTCATTAATACGCCACCTGTTCACTGCAACCTTCCATGCAAATCCGCATTTTTTTGCCTCTTCAACTCTGATCGCGTAATCATAAGAGACACGATAAATTGCTAGTGAATCCAAGCTCATCTCCTCCCATGCCCTAGGCAGTTTACTAGTTCAGAGGCTTCATATAATTTCTAAATCAATAAAGGTGATCAATTACCTAGCTACTAGAACTCATTTGCTAAATAAAACTGTATAAAAGTTCTTTACAGCAAGGGGGAGAGGGGGGAGATCTACATCACCTGCTTATGTTTCTCTATGACTCTGTCTGCAGAGCCTCTCTTTGCTTCCACATCATCCGTCGAAAGAGCTGCTGTCATCTCTGCTCTATATGCCTCATAATGACGCTGCCAAGTCTTTAAGTTTCGAAAAGGAACTTCAACATCTAAGGGTGGTAGTTAATTATGAGGTATATGTCTGTCCATAGAAGTTTGTTTAATTAACCAACAGTGGACCTCAATAAATTCCAAAAACAAATGACAAGATAATAACCCAACTCAATAGAAATACTCAATCAACCATGTCTACCCTGATGTGAAAGTAACCAACCTAAACCTGAACTTGATAAGCTTAATGGAGTGTAGCACTGGGATGTCAATTTTCATTGCCATGAGAGGAGGAAAGAGCAGCTGAAGCTTGAATACATGTCTTAGTTAAGTCTCCAGAAACTGCAGGGGTGCTTGGATTAAACTCTTTTGCTTGATCATAGCTCTATCCCAGAGCAGATTTAGATTTATAACTTAGTGATTTATTTTGTCATCCCCATGTAGTGCGGATATGTGCCTGGAATCAGTTCTCCTGGAACTCAAACCTACACAAAGAAATGAACGAGTATAACTCATAAAAATAAAGTAGAAATACAAAAAAAGGAACACAAAAAATGTAGACCTAAATATCTGTCCTCTGGTGACCAATTAAGTGGGCATTTTCATTTCCAAGTATGCAACGTGAGTGCATCTTGATAAATCACCAGCTTGATTTTTCTCATTCTCTAACTAAGCTTAAACGACATTAGTGTAGATAGCCAACGTCATTGGATTTGGAATACATATACTAGAGTTATTTGTCACAATTCTGCATATTCAAGCATAAAATTCCATCACTGTTAGAACAATGACCTAGAAGTGGCTGCAAAGCATGTAAAATTACTTTCCATTAAACTCAGTTTTCTCCTTACAGTAGTGTGTAACACAAGCCCAAAAATTAGCTTGGAGGACACTGAAAATTTATTCGTGCCGTACCAAAATTAAATTAAATTAGTTAATTGGGCCAACCCTTTTAATTAATTTAATCAAGCTCAAAGATTTACAAGTCAAGCCCAAAAGACTCACAAGTCAAGCCCAAAGATGAAAGCCCAGATGACTCCCAAGTCCAAGCTCAATCAGAATTCGAGTCAAAGCCCAAAGCGAGGCTCAAGACGACTACCAAGTCAAGTCACGACCTAAACCCCGAACGACATTCAAGTCATGGCGCGGTCAAATTCGAAATCAAAGTCAAAGTCAAAGTTAAAGTTAAAGGTCAAAACCTACATCGACTCACAAGTCAAACGTCAAAAAAACGACTCTCAAATCAGCATCCGGTCAAAGTTCGAGACGACTTCCAAGTCAATGCTCTGCTTAAGCCCGGGAGACTCCCAAGTCAAAGTCAAAGTTAAACAAATGAAAGTCAAAATAGTCTAGGGTAAAGCCTGATTAAAAGGTCCAAAACCTAGGTCAAAGCCCAAAACCCAAGTCAAGGCCTGTCTTGACTTTCAAGGGGGAGGCTTTCCTATAAATAGGTCTCTAACCCTCTTTATTCAAGGTTGGAAAATCCATCCTTGAAAGAGAAAGAATCAGAGGATTGTATTCATAGATATTGTACCCAATTCAAATCAATTGAATTCAATAAAAAAAATTCAATCTTTGTAATTTGTGATTACAAATTTGGCACGCCCAGTGGGACATCTCTACCTCTCATCTCTTTCTCTTAAAAATCAAGACTTTCAAGTTACAAGCACATCATCTTCGACAGAGATATGGCTACAAAGAATATCACCGCGCAACCTTCGAAGAAGAAGAACATGGGATCTTTCTCTCTTAGAGATTTAGAGGATTGTATTCATAGAGATTGTACCCAATTCAAATCAATTGAATTCTATAAAAAAAATTCAATCTTTGTAATTTGTGATTACAAATTTGGCACGCCCAGTGGGACATCTCTACCTCTCATCTCTTTCTCTTAAAAATCAAGACTTTCAAGTTACAAGCACATCATCTTCGACAGAGATATGGCTACAAAGAATATCGCCGCGCAACCTTCGAAGAAGAAGAACATGGGATCTTTCTCTCTTAGATCCTGTGAAGCGAGCGTCACTTCTAGCAAGCGCGCTCATACAATGAAGACCAGGAGCATGGCAAAAGCTGCTTCGTCAACCGCTGCTACGCAGACTGTGTCGCCCACATTCAAATTCCAAGACTCAAAAATGCAACACAAGGCGTCGTCCTAGATGGATGAAATTTAAAAACTTAGCATTCAATCTCCAGTCTGCGAGGTTGAAGACTACTACAGTAGTGACTCCTCTGCGCCTTTGCCAAAGGGGACGCGCATGTCAGAAATTGAAGCCGAATCTTCCGACACTGTCATCAGTCATGATGACAGGAGCTGCTAACCTTGAGGAGCAGCTGACAAGTATGATGGCAACCTTGGATAGACTCTCTAAAGAGAGTGCAGAGAAAGACGCTCAAATCAAGCACCAAAATAACCAAATTGTTGAATTGACAAAGAAGTTGGAAAAGAAGTTCTCTGAAGCTTCTAACAAGGGTTCGGGTGCTGAAGACTCTGACAAACAGTCACATCACAGCGGAAAATCTGACAATGACCACAAAGCTAAGAAGGAGTGCTCCTTCGGCTCAATGTCAGTTGAGCAAATTCAGAGCTTGATAGCGAACGCAGTCAAGACTCAGCTAGGAAGAGGGTCTCACAAGGCCCACTTGTACACAAAGCCTTATACAAAGAGGATTGATGCGCTGCGCATGCCCCATGGCTATCAGCCGTCCAAATTCAACCAGTTTGATGGCAAGGGTAACCCCAAACAGCATGTCGCACACTTCATTGAGACGTGTAGCAATGCTGGTACAGAGGGAGACCGCCTGGTGAAGGAGTTTGTTCGTACTCTAAAAGGGATTGCGTTCGACTGATACACAGACTTGGAACCTGAGTCCATTGATAACTGGGAACAGATGGAGCAAGAGTTCCTCAACAGGTTCTACAGCACTCAGCGCATTGTCAGCATAACTGAGCTGACAAATACAAAACAGTGGAAGGACGAGCCAGTTCTTGACTACATTAACCGCTGGAGCGCACTAAGCCTCGAGTACAAGGATCGGCTGTCTGAAGCTTCCGCCGTTGAAATGTGCACCCAAGGCATGCATTGGGACTTGCTGTACGTCCTACAAATGAGCAAACCTAGGACTTTTCAAGAATTGGCGACCAAGGCGCATGACATGGAGGTGACGATAGCTAGTCGTCATGCAAACTCCTTCTATTCTACTGAATCAAAGAAGGAAAAAGTTGAGTTCGAGAAGAATGTTAACTTTTCTAAGGGCACGACCAAAGAAGCGATGTCCACCTCTACAAGTCAGCCAATTCGCATTATGGAAAAGCCAAAACTAGGGGGCAAGAAGAGCTCATCGTTCAAAGTTGTGATAAATAAGTGTCCCACACTAAAAGAACTTCAAGAAAAGAAGTATCCATTTTCTGACTCAGATTTATCAGGCATGCTAGATGACTTACTCGAAAAGGGTGTCATCGAATTGCCCGAGCCAAAGCGTCCAAAAGAAGTTGGGAGGACTGCCGACCCTAAATACTGTCGATACCATAGAATCGTTAGTCACCCTCTTGAAAAGTGCGTTACACTCAAGGAATGCATCATGCGACTGGCTGAGGAAGGAAGAATCATTTTAGATTTGGATGAAACAGCAGAAGTTGGCCATGTCACAGCGCAAGAGGCTGATGAGTTAGATTCTGAAATGGATCATGCTGAAGTACTAGAGGGCTCAAGAGAATGCTTCATAAAAAGCTTCTTTGATAGTGTGGCTGTCCACACAACTTCATGTTTCGAAATTGACGATGACGAAACAAATGAAGAGCTGAATGTCCCTCCTGAAGAAAGTGATGATGGCAGCATCCAGCCACAACAACAATAGAAAGAAAAGAATGAGAGGACAATTTCAGTCTCGTTCGTCAAGCAAGCAAATATCGCGGCAAATTCAGCGTCGCCAGTCTTCAAATGTACAAATCTTAAAAATGCAACCAAGGTTGAACGCAAGTTCAATGAATCAAGTTGGTGTGTTCTGAAAGAAAATGGTGTGCTTCCAGTTCATAGTACGAACCCAACCAAATTGACCAAGATTTCTCTCCCTGGTTTTGTTGCCTCTTACAAAGGCTCGTTCCAAGAAGAAAGTGAATTGTCAAAGATGCGCATCAGCAATGGGTGTGATCCTAATGCGCACAAGTTAATGAAGAGATCCAACCATGACTTCAGCCAGCCAACATCCTTGGGGCATGTGATCAAAGCTAAGCCTTACAGACTTAGCAGCGCGCAAAGGGCCATACAAGGTCAAGGGGGCAACGCCGCAACACCTAAACTTGGTCTTAGTTACGTACCGCCCCAGCCTGTGAGGATTTCGGGACGACGTAAGGAAAAGCAAGCCCTCGCACAATATATCACAGCTGAAGAAGTTTATGATAATGAGGGTGAAAATGCCAAGACCAACCCCAAAACGACGATGTTCGACAGGTTGCAAGCGTCAACGTCGCGCCAATGCCCTTCTGTGTTTAGAAGGATTAGAAAGGGTAAAATCCTGCAACCCTCTGTTTTCCATAGGTTGAAGAAGGATGAGCAACCTAAATACTCGGTCTTCGCCAAAATCAAGATAGGCGAGACGTCATCAAGCGCACCGCCCTCACAAAAAAGAGATTTAGCGTTCGGCCACCTTGGCAAAACAAATGAAGTCCAAAGTTCAACTCCTTCACGCTTGAAGCGTGTTTCCACTTTGGATGTGAAGATTGATGACTTGCTAAAGTTAAAGAGGCGCGTCCTATTCTCACTCGCCAAGGGGCTAAGGCCAGTTCAAAAGAAAGAATTAAGGAGCAAGCTTTTTCCAATCGCGATGCGAGCCAAGAGGTCGATGCCCTCCATTGAGGAAATGCTGGATTAGCTCCTGGGCAAGAGCTTAAACTGTTCACCCAAAAAACAAAAAAAAAAACACCAAAGTTCACATACATTCAAGAAAGAGGACTCCCGAACAAGAGGCTAAACTGTTCACACATTCAAAAAAGAAGACTCCCGAACAAGAGGCTAAACTGTTTGCACATTCAATAAGAAGACTCCCGAATGAGAGGCTAAACTGTTCGCACATTCAAAAAATAAGACTCCCGAACAAGAGGCTAAACTATTCGCACATTCAAAAAATAAGACTCCCGAATAAGAGGCTTAACTGTTCGCACAATCAAAAAAGACGACTCTTGAACAAAAATCTAAACTGTTCACGCATATCAAGAAAATGCTAACTCCTGAGTAAGCGTATAAACTGTTCACTCAAGCCACCAAAAAAAAAAAAAAGGGGGCAAGAGTATAAACTGTTCACCTTTGTAATACTCGTGGCCCGCAAGAGTATAAACTGTGAACGGCAAAACAAATGAAAAAAGGATGCTTAGTTGAACTACATAAAAACTTGATCTTATTAGAAATTGCAAGTACCCATAAGTACGCAGGCAGCTTCAGCAAATCATCAAGTGCAGTCAAACACATCACACACAAAGAAAAAGGGGGGCATGAAAGAGAAGAGATCAAAGACATCACTTTTCTACCGCCAAGCTTCTCCTCGCGACTTACACCATTATAAATCACCTGAAAATAGAAGAAAACATAAAGTTAAATTCTTTTTTTCAGAAAAGAAATCAGTAAGCAAAGCAACGTCTAAACAAAATAAATGCTAAAGAAGGGGGAAGCGTGGAGCTAAATCAATCAAAATGTTCGTTGATTGCCGCGCTAGCTGCTCTTCACTCTTCACACCACTTCCGTGCGCGTCAGTTCCGTTCAAGGCCCATAAGCCACGCAGCGAACTATATCGCAAGTGTGGGTCTTCAAGTCTTCATACCACTTCCGTGCGTATCAGTTCCGTTCAAGGCCCACAAGCTACGCAGTGAACTGTATCGCAAGTGTAGTTCTTCAAGTCTTCATGCCATTTCCGTGCGTATCAGTTCCGTTCAAGGCCCATAAGCCAAGCAGCGAACTATGTCGCAAGTGTGGTTCTTCAAGTCTTCATACCACTTCCGTGCGTATCAATTCCATTCAAGGCCCATAAACCAAACAACGAATTGTGTCGCAAGTGTGTTTCTTCAAGTCTTCATACCACTCTCGTGCGTATCAATTCCGTTCAAGGCTCGTGGCCAAGCAGCGAACCGTGTCGCAAGTGGTTCTTCAAGTCTTCATACCACTCTCGTGCGTATCAATTCCTTTCAAGACCCGTGGCCAAGCAGCGAACTGTGTCGCAAGTGGTTCTTCAAGTCTTCATACCACTCTCGTGCGTATCAATTCCGTTCAAGGCCCGTGGCCAAGCAGCGAACCGTGTCGCAAGTGGTTCTTCAAGTCTTCATACCACTTTCATGCGTATTAGTTCCGTTCAAAACCCTTGACCAAGCAGCAAACTGTGTCACAAGTAGTTCTTTAAACAGCTTCTCAACCTGCACAGGCAATAGAGCACAAAAAAAGGAGGTCTCGCCATTCAAAAAAAAAATGCGATCTACCAGCAAGTGAACATAAGCGACAAAAAATGTCATCTTCTAGAAAGTGAGCACGATGTCGCGATATCCGAAAAAATACGACATTAAATGAATACGATATTACAACGACTCAGACAGATGTGAGAAGACTGGTCAGTCTAATAAAAGGGCGTCCTATAGATTCATTTCAGCTAGAGTTGTAACTTTTATTGCTTATGGTCATTAAAAAAAGAAAAAGAGCCGACAACTTGGACTATAAGAAATTTGAAGAACACACCCGGAGGCCCCTGGATGGTTTCATGCCAGCTTTTTCAGCAAGATTTGGGAGATCACAAACACCCATGAACCCCCTTCAAAACCCAAATCCTCCTAATTCTCCCAAATCAAAACAAACCCAAATTCTCCAAAAAATAATCCTCATTGAAAACCCAAAATCAACATGTGCCAAATAAAAAATCTTTATGAATACAATGTTCTAGCAAGCATCTTGATGCAAATTTTCAGGGGCTTCCTTGATTTCTTTTAGCAAGCATCTTCAAGTCCTCCCAAGAAGCCCGTACACGGCAACAACACACCAACATGCAAACAGAGAAAAAAGAAGAAAAGTAAAGCAACACTTGGTTGAAATTTGGCAAAATCCTCCATTTCCAGGAAGCTGATCGAAGAAACAGAGGACTTCTTTTCTCTCTCTTCCTCACACATATGCCCGCAAAATCTCACAAATACCATGAAAAAGAAAAGAAAGCACACCACTTTCATGCCCATTTTCCTTTCATATTTCAGCCAAAAAAAAACCAGCAAAAAAAAAACTTCGAATCAATCTCTATGGTTACAGGGGGATAAGAGATCAAAACCTTCACCTCGCAAGTATGGCATGAACCCAACTCTTGTTGAGGAAATAAAGTACAGAAAAGGGGTTTGAGATTCTGGTTCTCTAGGTTAGCAGCAAGTTCCTGGGTGAAGCTTGGCATGTCCTGAATCTCGACCTCATGCCAACCTTTTCTCACCTTCACCTTCCATAGCCCTATCACGGTTGAGCATTTGGTGAAGCACCCACGCCAATCCCAAACTGAAACCAATGAAAAAAAAAAAGAGAGAGGAAGGAAAGTTGAAAAAAAAAAGGTGATGCCTTTGGTTACTACAATGGCCGAAAATGGTGACACCATGAAAAAGGAGATGAGCTTTCACTATACACCACAAGCCATTCAAATGGGGTGCTCTGATTCTGGGCTTTCAGTGTGACGGTGCTCTGGTGTGGGGTTTCGAAACCTCGGGTTTCGACTGAGAAGAAGAAAGGTGAACAGTAGCATCGTAGCAGAATGAGGGGTTGTGCGCTCGGTTGCTATGTTTATGGGGGCTGAAATGTCGCAGGTGGGAGATGAAGAAGAGGGCTGTGCAAGCTGCTTGGCATTTTGGTGGCTGATCGAAGGAAGAAGATGAAGAATGAGGGTTCAGATGTCACGTGCTTTCCATGTGGTCAGTGTAATGAAGCATCTCCACGCCTGCCTGGGAACAAAAAGAAGAAATCAGGCCAGCCCGCCCAAATTAATGGACAAGGGAAAAGAGGAATGGGAACAGGCCGGCCCACACTCAAGGAGAAATAGGAAGGCAAACCTTGACTAGCTTGTTGTTGGACCAAAATTGGGCCTGACACCTTGGGCCTCATATTGTATTTTTGTTTCCTTTCGGCTCGCATCTACGAACCGAACATTGGCCCTCTGCCTACTACGCTCGATCCAAGAGATGGTATATCATTGATCAACACATTTGAGACATTAGCAGGCTCTCAATATGACAAATCAAATATACAAACATCGAGACGGCGGTCAGCTCCAACGACAAAAGTTTTGTACGTAACCTTGTCTCGAGGGGGCAATTTGTAGGCACTGAAAATTTATTCGTGTCGTACCAAAATTAAATCAAGTAAGTCAATTGGGCCAACCCATTTAATTAATTTAATCAAGCTCAAAGATTTACAAGTCAAGCCCAAAAGACTCACAAATCAAGCCCAAAGATGAAGCCTAGATGACTCCCAAGTCCAAACTCAATCATAATTCGAGTCAAAGCCCAAACCGAGGCTCAAGACGACTATCAAGTCAAGTCACAACCTAAACCCCGAACGACATTCAAGTCATGGCGCGGTCAAAGTCGAAATCAAAGTCAAAGTCAAAGTCAAAGTCAAAGGTCAAAAACTACATCGACCCGCAAGTCAAACGTAAAAAAAACGATTCTCAAGTCAGCGTTCGGTCAAAGTTCGAGACAACTTCCAAGTCAATGCTCTGCTTAAGTCCGGGAGACTCTCAAGTCAAAGTCAAAGTCAAACAAACAAAAGTCAAAATAGTCTGGGGTAAAGCCTGATTAAAAGGCCCAAAACCTAGGTCAAAGTCCAAAACCCAAGTCAAGGCCTGTCTTGACTTTCAAGGGAGAGACTTTCCTATAAATAGGTCTCTAGCCCTCTTTATTCAAGGTTGGAAAATCCATCCTTGAAAGAGAAAGAATCAGAGAATTGTATTCATAGAGATTGTACCCAATTCAAATCAATTGAATTCTATAAAAAAAATTCAATCTTTGTAATTTGTGATTACAAGAGTACAATGAACACCCGCTCAACAACGGTATTCCCAGCCTGAGTTCCAGTTTTTGGAACTCAAATCTGCTACATCAGTAGGAGTTCCACTTGTATTTCATTCCATTTCTCAACCACTGGAACTCATTTGTGGACAATTAAATTAAATATTTATCATGAAACCCACAATTAACATATTTTATTACTTATTATTGTTTATTATGTGTTTGTATTTTAACTTTGGTAACATTTGTGAATTTTTTTTATATTCAAAATTGATGAATATTTATTTTGTTGACCATAAAAATAAATAATTTGATTTTAAATTTTCTTATTCTTGTAATTTTTTGTACACTAATTAATCATTCAAAAAAAATAAAAATTACAAACCTCAAATATAGCTGTTTTTACCCAACAGCTAAAATTACTTGGCACAAAAGACTTCTTAATTTCAACCAAATGTTCATATTTATTGATGTGCCTTTTTATTCACCCGGCCCCATCGAAACGCACCATTTGCTTCTCCCAGGCATGATGAAACGCAACGCTTTTGGTGCAGAAGAAGACCCAAAAAAAAAACATACCCACGGGATGAAACTCGCTGGAGTTCCCCAGGGGTCCGTGACACGCGTGTCACAGGCTGAGGCCCACGTGTGTCACACGCCAGCCCCCTGGCACGCAGGTCATCGACTGCAGATATCCTCATATTGAAGCCATTGATCATACAACATACTTAGGATAGGTTGAAGAGCAAGACGGAACATTTGGCTCTGAAAATAATATCTCCTCAAATCCCCCGCCCCCTCCAATGTGGTGGTTTTTTAAGCAGGATACACAGACTCTACGTTACTTCCTGACGAAATAATATGTGTTTCCGAACTGCCTTTTTCAAAGAGACGCTTGCCGTGCACATGATTCCTCCTAAGAAGCATATCCCGCCATTCCTCTAACCTTCACATTTTGTTTGTATCTACTGCTTATATTCTTGTGAGATCTATATCATTTTAAACTGTCTCCACAGGCTCAATTCCATACTCCATGTCTCCCATTTCTCGATATTAGACCTGGTAAAACCCAATGCGAACAACTCAAAATCATGCATGATTCAAACCTAAATAAGGGAACTGACTTTGACCTGAAATATTGCCTTTCCTAGACAAGCTTATTGGAAAAATTACGCACAATAGACCAGAATATGACCGCAATCCAAAA
>JAKOGI010000053.1:1157500-1232500 GCA_029747015.1 Carnegiea gigantea | reverse complement strand
TCGTAACACAAATTGAAGTGCATTTTTTTTTATATTGTCAGTCAGTATTGAAGTTGGATAATTCACAAAAAGCTAATGAAGTTATAGTCATGCAAAGGAACTTGTATTACAAGATTTATGCAATTGACATTGTCAAGGCGCACATGTTTTTGATATCACGTACAACAAGATTCCCAAACTTCATTAGCTAGTTGAGTCCTAAATTGTGTCATGAAATTTTTGGCATCTGCATCAAGCAATGTATCAGCATGTCCTCCTTTGGTATATGGTGGCCTTTGTGATATTTGTATGTCATTTTGATGGAGACGAGTAAAATTACAGTCTATACAATTGCAACAGTTATTTGAATTTGTTTCTCCAATGCCATTTGAGGCATCCTATCATCTACTATCTTTCATGTGCCCTTCATCTCTCCAAATGTTTGTTCTACTATTCCCCGCAAACAAGAATGGCATTAGTTGAACTCCTCTTTCATTCCTCATCTCCCACCACCGCTGCGACAACCTCTTGTGAACTTGGGAATGTAATACCAAACACTGCTCTCTTTATAAGGAGCTAAGTACCCAATCGTATTTGGATATGCCGAATCCACCAAATAATACTTTCCTGAGCATACATGAAAAAAGAGCAATATATGAAAAAAGAGCGGAATATGATGACAATTGTATTGGAGGCAATATTGTACACAAATCACAGCAACTATAAGGGGTACCAGGAGATGGATGAGGGAAGTCAAACTTAAGTTGAACTAAACTGTCTCATAATATAGGTAGATCATGAGAACTCCCCTCCCAACCGGCATTGACATATGTAACCATGCCGTCAAATGAAACAACCACCAAAACATTCTAAGTCTTTTGCCCTTTACGATTTCGATAATGCTGACCAATCTAATCTCTAATTATACATTGAATATGGACCCCGATAGCTTATAAACAGTTGATGATGATAGCCATTATATATGTTTCATTGATCTAAGACCAACTACCTTAAAAAAGGGCTAGAAGAAGCCTGGGTTGTCGGCAATTTTAGGAGACACTTGAACTTGACTTTGATATGGCCTAACAATATCAATAGATAATTTCAC
Source organism: Carnegiea gigantea (assembly GCA_029747015.1). Taxonomy (NCBI): domain Eukaryota; kingdom Viridiplantae; phylum Streptophyta; class Magnoliopsida; order Caryophyllales; family Cactaceae; genus Carnegiea; species Carnegiea gigantea. Next base: position 1,231,413 of record JAKOGI010000053.1, on the reverse strand, counting down.
TAAAGCTCATAAGGCTTGATTATGATACTTGCTTATAGTTGATGGAGAATGCGGGAATCGAATTTCAACATACCGACAGCTTGCCCCTCTTGCCAAAATGTATAAGGTTATTGTAACTATTTCTACTACTTTAAGAAAACAACCCTCATCCAATAATTCCCTCTCTATCATGATGTTGACAAGATGTATAAAAACATCTCGTTCAAGGCACAGTAATTTTCGACAAAAATCGGGATGATTACCATATAACACTCAATGTATGACCTTTGCCCCACTTTTCCCACCTATAATGTTTGGTAATCTTTGGCGTGGCTTGGAGCTTACTGTGAACTACACTGTTCTAGCGTATATAGGAGAAGAGTCGATAGCACGTTCTTCGTCGTCGTCCATTTTACATCAAATAATCATAAAAGAATTAGATGAAATGTCTAACAACTTCTGATTTATGCAAACAATACTCATATTTCACAAGTGCTTGCTATAAACCATTGATAGCCCTCATACACATACGAGCACTACAACTCCATTGTTAGTCAATGCAATCATACAACATAACTAAAAACTCATATCAACATAGTACTAGTCAATATAAACCCACTCCATAAACCACGAAATGAAACTGAATTGAAACAACACTTCGCATACACCAACACTTGCCCATCAAGTTGCTTAAAAGGACCAAGTTACACATCTCCAAACCCTTTGGCTTGTAAGTATTTGCACACATCCTCATTGTCAAATATTATAAAATAATCTACATCCTTCTCACGTCTAATGCACTCCATCACATTGAATATGAAATATGGTCCCCTTGCAGCAACCCCAGGATGCTCCCTCAACGTTGTCAGAACCTATTGGCAAATAGATGGTTAGGGTTGGGCTCTACCCTCCTACCTCATGGGGAGCACCGTAAGGGCATTCTGGGCTTGTGCATCTCGCTCTGACAAGTCAAGTAATTCTTGCCTTTACGTCTGCTATCAGCTGAACTTCCACTTCACTTCTATGCATTCAAGAGCTGGTACGAATGCTTCCAGAAGGAGATTGACTTTTCGCCGCACCAATGAATTGCACATCCTCAATGAAAACATCCTTATTAGCTTCATCACTATCACCCATGTGCTCTTCCAAATCACTTGCCACATTCTTGTTTTTTCTATTCACTTGGCTTCCCGAAGCAACCATCCCTAGGGAAAAGCTCATTTCACCTATTGCATGCCTACCATGGAAAACCGCTTCCATGTTGCCTAAATTTGCAGGAACTCTCTCACGGAAAATTTTAAATTTCCACCCAGCCTTTTGCACACCAATAAAAACAATTTGTTACATATAGTACAAAAACCATAATATCATGTGAATTAGTATGTTCTAAAGTGTAACCTGATTACATGATGTACCTGAAGAAACCTGGCCCAAGCATCATCAGGTACTTTCATAGCCTCAGTGTCATAATCAACACCAACACTTGTACCTCCTATAAGCCATTCCCAAGCTTTCAATTTCTTCAACATGTCATCATAATAGTTTCTAATTTAGGAGGCATCCCTACCAATGTCCTCATTTTTCAACAATGCTTTCACCACAGGACACTCAAACTATGTTGCCCTTTGTGTTTTTTGTTCAATCAACAAGTCCAACAACTTTTCATCCTCCTTGCTTGTCTAGTTACGTGATTTCTTTGCAAAAGGGGCCATAGCATATATATTTCTATTACCATCAACAATCCATGATAAACAAACTTTAACATTAAAAGCACGAACTAATAAGGGTAGCTATAGAACTAGCTAGTAATACTTTAACTCATAAAATCATATAATTAATGAATCAAGCTAGTGCAGAACAACCTATACAAAGAATTAAGTATGTTGGAGGTTCACAATTAATTTCAATAACGTATTATCCTACAATCTGACAATCATATTATTTCAATTTCAATCGCATATGATCCAAATTCCAATCTGACAATCGCATATACTTCAAATTTTCATTTTCAATGTCAATCGCATACTCCAATTTCAATTACAATATGACAATCAAGCTAGTGTTCTTCCCTACAACTATGTCCCTTCGAATCATCAAATGCGTAGGATAAACACTAAAATTCAAGCTCCCAGTAAAAACATTCAACACAAATTCTCTTTAGTCTGAGCTCTAAATTGAGTAAAAAAATTTAGATATTTCTATGTAGATTTCATGGTCAAATATGATGATCGGATGGGGAATCAACACGAAGCTCCCATCGGTTTTCTTTGATGGGGAAAGAGAAATCGCTCTAGGCACTTAATCAACCTATCCACGTATTCAAGCATTCAGACCCTCTAATCAGCCATAAAATCGACATCTTTTCTCACCAAATGACTACTTTTACGACACGCATGTACCATCATACCTACCCCCATGCCCGTACGAAAGAGATATTACATTCAACAAACACAATGAAATCCTCCATCCAATTTCTAACCTCAGCATGAATCAGTGAGGGGAAGAGGCATAATTGTCACAGACTAAAAAAAAATCGAATCACAGCCACCTGACAGTTGCGATTCCAGTGGTTCCAGCTCGTGCAAGGGGGTCGACGGTTCGGCAACCACCAGTTTGGCAGCAAGCGTAGTTCGGCAGCGAGCATGGTTCAGCTACGAGCAGCGTATGGTGTTTTCGAAGAGAAGAGATGCACCGTGGGCGAGAGGGGAGAAGCAGAGTGTTTTGAGCGGAGAGACATGGTGTTTTGAATCTGGTGAGGGGAGAGGTAGATTGTTTAATATAAGGTGTGAGGATTGCATTTGGATAAAGATAGGTTTTTTTGCCGTTTATTTATTTCATAACTTATTCCATATCTACTTTTCATTTAATTAACTTAATTTTCAACGACTTTTGTCTAAGGTCATTCAATTTACTATTTTTATTGTGTTTGAGAAGTTCAAATTAACTATTTCATATAATATAACATACTCATGTTTATCATAGACATATCAATATAACATTAGATTAATGGGTATAAGTATAATAATTACAATAAATAAATAAACAATATGCTACATACACATTAGTTTATTATTCAAATACGAACCATTAAAAAAATAATTTGAACACATAATATTCGTACTCAACAATAAAGCTTAAATATAATTAATTTTATTTTACACAAATCATTAACATAACTGATATCAATACTCCCACCTTATTCAACTGTTTTTCATTCCTTTTCACTTCATTCCATTCATATCCATTCATTCCCACTCTGTTCAACTTCTACCCACTATCGCATGCAACAAATCACTCTCACCTACTTCTTCTCACTCTATTCAATTCTTTTCCATTCCACACCTGTAATATACCCACGAAAAGAATATAGCCCTACTTGTTATAGGATTCCCTTACACTAAACTATTCACATAAGATGAATTACAAGTAATAATCAAATCAATATGCAAGTTCTAGCTCAAAATATTATCTCGATATGTTCTTCACTTATTCTTCGGACTTGCCTCAGTTACTTGTATTTATAGGCAAATGAACACCACTTAGCCATTATGAGCAAATCTTCTAAACAAAGGCAACTCTTGATTGGTTTTGTAACCAATGGTTTTTCCATTGTTTTGAGACTTATTCCAAAGCACTTGAATTAGCCTTCATCTTTGTGTGATCAAACTTGCAATCCTAAGGGGTCAAACAACACAATATTCTTGCAAATGTTGTCTCATGTAGAAATCCAATTAAATATTTTTTGACTAAATACGATAACAATTTCAAATTTTCAAATCCTAAAGTTAAGGAATAATCTTGGAGATAATATCAAGATATTATCTTATCGTATAATCACAAATTATGATCAGATAAAGATCTTGTATTATTTCCTCACGTAATAATATCAACTAATCTAAATCATATCCATGATTATGTCTCTAATTATATAGCACAAAATATGACACTCAAATCATGTAATAAAAGCCTTAATCTCATGCATTCTGGCAAAAGATTAATCAAGATAATCATGCTATGATATTTCAGATATATTATCTTCAACGAACCCTTGATATTTTTTTTTATCAAAATATCATAATATTTTTCTCAAATAACTCGAAGGCAATTGATCCATGTAACTTCCAAGATTAACTCAACGAGCGCATGTAGCCTCCCATAAGTGTGTTACACCACATTATATACTAAACTCACAAGTAGGTGCAAAACATATATTTTAATATTAATAAAAATATATTTGGCTGACCAAAAGTATTATGTAAAACATTAAGTCACTTTATCATTCATATATAATACTAATAATATTGTTTCTTATCTTTAAAATCAATATGTGTAACGCCCCGACCCCCTCCCGGGCCGCGAACAGTTATCGGGTACGGCTTAAGGAATCATCGACTGGCCCCACAGATCACCACAAGTCTTTCCAGCGTGTTTCGTCTTCGTTCACACACTACGTGAGAAATTTCCTAAGAGGTCACCCATCCCAAGATTGCTCGCCAACAAGCACGCTAACTATGAAGTTCTTCAGAGTAGGCTTCCACAAAAAAAAAAACGATGCACCTTTAATGATATAAGTAATCACTTCGATCCTTTTAAGCCACACTTGGGGTGTTACAATATGTTACTCTCACAGTCAACAAGATGCTTGCAATACTTACCTATTATAGTTTATAACAATCTTTATTGTGACTAATTTTGAACACAAATTCTTGAGTGAAATAATCTCACATAAGACTTATTGTAAGACAAACTCCTTTAGGATGAGTTTTTTGAGATTATACGGTGATTAATAATATGCTTAGTCAAATCAAAAACCCGTCCGATGCAACTGTTTCATTGCAAAACGGCCACATTCTGAGTTTACGATTATGATACAAACTGACAGACAGATGAGGCCTGCAGAAGCTGATTAAACATAGATCACAACGTACAATATGCTCCGTTCTCTAAAAAGTAGGGCGCTGTGGAAACCCATCCAACCAACCCTAAGTTGCACAAAACAAGGCATGCGATTAGAGCATAAATCATGCATCAAGCCTAAGATACACAAAAGAAGGCCTGAGATTAGACCAAAACCACCACGCCTAAAATTCACAAAATATGGCCTGAAACTGGAGCACACGAGCTAGATGTACCATGCATTTGTTTCAGGGTACAGAATTAGCAACACGCGTCACATGATCCTATACTTTTCGCACATTTCTATAAGAACATCTCACGGAGAACTGATGGTGCACATTGAAGAGGCTTCTCGCTTTGCTCCTGCATGAAGAAGATCTTCAACAATGCTGAGCCTGCAACCTTCCAGGCAAAGTTGCATTTCTGTGGGTCGGCTTCTTGATTTGCATGATCATAAGCAGCATTGTAAGCAGCTAGAGCATCGATGCGAATTTCCTCCCATGGTTTCCGACTCTTCTCCAATTCATCAGCGTCATAACCGGATCCAACACCGTAGAGTATCTACAAAAATTAAAATGTCAAACAACATTGTTCTTGCATGCTCTAAAACATTCACTTGTCTGAAATTTTTACGGGCTTTTAATTTTCTGCATAAATGTAAGTCTAACTTCTAGATAGTCGAAAAAGCCTATGTTGGGCAATTTTTTAAAGTAGTCTCAGCTTGGATTAAAATGTCCATCTAAACTATACCATCCTTACTCTCAATGGAGTCATAGGTAGTAAATAGTTTTGAAATTCATAGCCTACCAGCTAGCTCATTGTTAGCTTTCCCAACTAAATTCCACACCTAACTGAGTTCCGTCTAACTTATTTCGTTAAGTCCACTAGCTTAGCTGAGCTGGATTAAGCCTACTCGAGACTTAGCTATGACTTGCCATGTCATAACTCATCGAAACCATCGGCATAGCTCACGGAATCATCCGAGAGCTAAGTCCAACCACACGTGGACATAGACAAAGGGTCACCACTCTGGTCGTTCCGAGCAATCCAACTCGAATATGCCAAGTACGTGTCTTGGCCAACCCAAGTGTACATCTAGCATAATTCGCATCACCACGATGTTGGGTGTCGCCACACAACACTCGGGCTATAGGCGTGCGTAACACCACCATAGTGCTTGGGGTCGTCGCACAACACCATTAGTTATTTATTTATACCCGGGCCACACGGAGGCCACCCATTGTCTGATCAAGGATTCCACCTTGACATTGTCCCACGTGACCCAGTCACGACCAAGGGACTGTCCCGCATGACCCCGTCACGACCTGCGTTTCAAGGTCGGGGGCCAGGCAAGGCTGGACCATCACATCCCTTGTTGGGAAAGGGATTTACATGAACTGTGTGGCACCAAATATATCAACGAGTCGTGAACGAAATCACCTTCCGTAAGACTCATTTATTATACATCACAAATAGTCTTCAGAATAAAACACCGATAGGATAAGTATATATGTTTGAGTTTTCTCTTACTGGAGTCATGAGAGTGTGATTCATGGGGGTGCAGATTGATGATTATAACATTTTGGTCTTATATATTGTATGTACATGCCTCTCTCCTTTCCATCGCCTTTATAATGTGCCAAAAGACACCTCAATGGATAGGATTGGCGTGGCTCACTTATCTACAAAAATGGATAAAAAACCATCGCAAAACCACCACCAAAGGCTGTGACCATCTCGAACTGTAGTGTCCACCACAACAGCCCGTGGTAGCCACTGCTGTGTGCTATCTCGAACTTTTCCACTAATCCCCCGCCATTTCAAGTGTAGGAAAAACTCAATCTTGAATTTCCCAATTTCCCGTCATACCAAGAATGAGAGAAGACAAACTTTTAAGAAAACAGGGAGATCTATGCATCATAAACGTATCTTACAATTTGAACTTTCACATAGTGGGCAAAACTTCAATTGGTCTAAATGTAATAAAAGACAAGTTTTTGAACTATACATTCTTTTTGACTAATTGGATATATCTCACCCATAAACCTCAAAATACACTTAGAATTTCTACATAATTTAAGTTCATGTATCCATATCCTTAATAACTATATCAAGCTAAGCCCTTTCGACTTTTTGAGGAGGCCACACTTCACACTCACATAGATGAACTCTGTATACTATTTCGAGCACATGCTCCTGTATATTATGCATATCAACCTTATTTTTAAAGAGTCTATTAAGAGCTTTCACTCACCCTTCTCCTTAAATACGGATAACTCAAGCACTTGAACTTTAGAACTGACTGTACACAAAACAGCTCTTGATTGCATTGAACTCAAGACTTACCGTCTTATCAAATGTAAGTTGGGTGCCTATCATTGGTGACTAAATAACGGGCTCTTCTCCATCTCTATTACTAAGGTCATTGAATAAAAATATATCATTCCATGACCTTAAATATATGATAATCATGCTCAAATTAGTTCAGACTAATCAATGTTTATACAACATTCAAGGTCATTAGATATATACAAACTATTCCATGATTTTATATACATCATGATCGCAATTAGATTTATCCAATCCAGTCATTACTATAGAACACCCTTGAACTATGAAGAAATTACACCCTCGTCATTAATACAATTAAACCATTACATTATAAGCCATCACTAAAATCACACTATATAGTACATAAGCTTCCCAAAATGGATCCATACAACTTGAATTTCATATGACGTCCCTTTCTAAATTTTAAATATTTGGACTCATAAGATTTACAAAGTTGCTAATGTTCATAAACATAATCTTTATCCAACTCTTATGGATTATTCATATGATTATAATTTAATTGAGAAGAGTAATACTCACAAAACCAAAATTTTCTCAATTTTTATGGAAATTATCTTTCGAATTTATGTACGCTTCCAAAGCCAAATATCTTGGTTTTCATGAAAATGACGTTCAAATTCTAACTTATACATTATAAAGATAACATATCCCTATCCATAACCATAATTTGATCCAATAATATTTGAATTCTTTATATGGTTGTACATATAAAATCAAAACTTGATTTTCCATGAAAATTATGTTTCCAAACATGTGATTTTATTATCATACATGATCAATGATCATTCTAAATTGAGGATTTTCCTCTATGATGTGTAGTATCTCATAAATCATCTCACAAAACTCACAGTTAACTAAACTATCCTATTAACCATGAACACATACACATCCATGTGCATTTCTTTGTAAAAAAGAAATACCAAAACACCTCTAACTTTTAGCCATGACTTTTTGTGAATCCATGTCCATGGCAAACTTTAATCACAACTAAAGAAATACGGCGTCAAATAACTTTTGAATTATCACACAAAAATCTGACAATAAAACCATAGTCCTCACTTTGACTATTTACCCAAAAATAGGACATTCACATGGCTATCAATCACATTGCCATCTTATATAGATCTTTTCTAATTTTTACATTAAACATAATAATTATCAAACGCCACCCGAAAGTAACATAGCAATAACACTTAGATACTTATAAACAAGCCAACTTACTCATCATGATTCTTATAATCAAAGTAATTAGTAATTGACAACATCTAATGTATGTATCACTATACTTAAACTGAAATCATGCCATCAAACATATCATGATTTTAAATCATAATTACCTTCCATGATCAACCAAAACCATGATCATAATTAACATTCACCTTTTAGACATGATCAAATCCATTTAAAAGACATATAACCTATGGATATTGCAAAATTTGTCACCAAATCATGATCATTTGTGTGATAATTAACACATTATCACCAAATAATGAATCCAAATTAATCAATAATTTGTATTTCCAAAAGTTAACTTGTCCTCTAACAAATCATGCATGCCTGAAACATATTATCACAAGAGATTCTTACACATGAACTTTGCTACATATCAACTTAATATCTCATGCATTTCAACAGATGCAAAAATATGTGTGCGACCTTATAACCTTATTGCCAGATGTCTAAACCAAATATAAACCAAATAATTAACTTTTATGAATGTTCAAATGAAGCCTCATCCGAGTGGCAAAAGGCATAGAACTAGTCACAATGGGAGGCCCATTACAACGAAATAGCTTGATATCTAAAAAATTGTGATTATTTATGAAATTTCATGTAAGAAACTTAGTATGTTAAAATACTCATCTCTGAAGATGTAGTAGATTTGATTCTTCGAATCTTGCATGTCCTTGTGTTAGTACTCATAAATAGATATCTAAAATTGCCACTAGTCTTTCAAATTCGATATACACTCTCAAAACTTGCTATCTCACAAACCGTTGTTACTAAAATATGTCTTACGATTGTTGGGAGAAAGGATTTATATAAACTTTATAGTACCATATATATCAACGAGTCGTGAACAAAATTACTGTCCGTAAGACTTATTTATTGTATACCACAAAACATGTTCAAAATAAAGCACTGATAGAACAAGTATATATGTTTGAATTCTCTTTGATTGGAGTCATGGGAGTGTAATTCACGGGGATATAGATTGATGATTATATCATCTTGTTTTTATGTATTGTATGTACATGTCTCTCTCCTTTCCATAGCCTTTATCATGTGCCAAAAATGCACCTCAACAGATGGAATTCGCATGGTTAACTTATCCAGAAAAACGGGTGAAAACCATTGCAAAATCACCACAAGCCGTGACCACCACAGACAGCCCGTGGTGGCCCCTGTCATGTTCTATCTTGAAATTCTCCAACATCCCTCCAATACCCTGCCCAAGTGAAACACTTGGTGTAGAGATTTGGGATTGAATTTGAAAATTTTCTGTGAAAATGAAATGAACAAAGCCAATATGAAACATATAGCAGCAGATGATGCGGCATTTGAAGCAACACTACATGTAAATATGAAAAGGAATTGGTATACATTACCCTTTTATATTTTCGATAAACTGCTACAGCTGATTCATTTTTGGATTCTTCACCAGCTCTAAGAGCAGCTGTCATTTCACACCGGTAGTCATCATAATATGCCTTCCAAGAAAGTAAGCGAGCGAGAGCAATTTGCTCTATTTGTTCTTGGAAACACGGCAGCCTCCAGACTAAAAAGTGGAGCAGACTGTAAATAAGTCATCTTACACTAAAAGACGGTATGGGGAAAGAGAACTTGTAAAAGATGGATTGAGGCCAAAAAGGGGCTCATCAAATCAAATTTCAAACGTGACTAGGATTTCGTTAAATGTATTAACCCCACAAACAAAGCTGCAAGGGGAAAACAATAGAAAACACATGCAATTCATCATCCAGGTAAACAGAAAACTGACCTTGGATAGGTTCGAAGTTGTTAAATGCATCGACTTCATCATGTATCTGACCCAAAATTGAGGATGATTTGTAAGTACAAAACTCTCCTCTCTCCATATGGTGAGGATATTTCTCTGGCATTAAGTCCTTCAGAATCTCAACCTGCACAAGTTTTCACCAAAACAGAAAACAAAACTGACATCACAAGTAGGCATTAGAATGAATATTGAATAATTAGCAAACGTGTGGAAGTCCATGCAGTCCAAAACCATATCATATTAAGCTTCTTAATCATTTTGAAATTTCATCATGTATTTCCAACATATTTACACAGCAAAATCACATCAACAATGAAGACATTAAGTCATCTTTCCATTGTCGGGGAAAATATTGAGGTATAGTCTAAGGTAGCAAGTATAAACTAAGCTATGATAATACATCTGTGCAAAAAACACTTTCTTTCCTTAGGGTACAGGGAGTTCTTAAAAGATACCTCCCAAGAGCAGAAAAACATACAGAAAAGCATGATCTGCTTGGATCTTTTTTTTTTTGGGGGGGGGGGGGGTTGTTCAATTTCATTTCATGTTTGACTCCAAATCACTTTTTGCAAATGATTTCAGCTTCAATTTCAATAAAATAAAGAAAACCAATGCTCTCTAAACAATTATCCACTTCGTTTGTATGGAATAGAAGGCATTCCATGGCTTCTAATCTGGGGTCCATAAGAACCAAGCTCTCTACAAACGTAAAGACAAGACTACTACATCTGACCAGCTGCCTGCCGCTCAGAAAAATTTCAATAGATAAACACACATGTCAAGGCGGGACACTTTGAGTGTGGAACTCAATATGGATTTGAATTTTAATTTAGAAACTGTAAACCAAGTGTTATGTATGTGATCTCCAACTACCTTAACTCCAGAAGCAAGCAACAAATTTTACAGTTTCTTAAACAAATTGATCACTAAGAAAAATAAATGGTCTCTAATCTCATCAACAATGCAAGTGATAGTAATTGAAATTGACATCAGTTCTTTGCAGACTTGAAAATGCAATCCTGATGTGCAAATGCCAGAATCTTATGGAAATATATTACGTCAAGGTTTGAACTGACCTTCTTCCCTTTCTTGGGTGCATCAAGAGCATCATAATATTTATCAATCAGTTTGTTGATTTTTTTCATCAGAAGCGCTTTCTCAGGTTTGCAGTCATCGTCCAATGTCAAGATTCTATCCATAAAGACAAGCCAGGAATCAGCCGCCATGCCCATGGCCTTGCTGAAAGCGCAATTCTCAGGATTAGGATACACATCTTCTGTAACATAGATATTCTATTGCCCGAATTAAATTAAAGGCCTAATAAGAATATACACTCAAAGATTATGCAGGGAAGGAAATTTCCTCCTCTCACGCTTTGCATTACATGACAAGAAACAACATCATTAGAACGATACTGAGAGGCCATCACCCATTAATAAAAGGAGCATAAAAACCAAATTGTTAGTATAGGTTAAACTACAGTTAACAATTTCATCTAAATCAATAAAAGATAGCCATTCATGATGCAGCAATTGGCTGCTACTTCGAATCAGAGTCATAAAGGGAGAATCTAATTCCTTACATCACAATCATTCACCTAAAAATTTACTGGCTCTTACTGTCTACTCCACACATCAACGATCCAGCGCATCATCCTTAATTTCTTGGCCACAGAACATCCTTACTTTTTAGGCTAGGCTACACCCTACAACTTTGTACAATAAATTCAACAAAACCCACACAAGGGCAACCCCAAGCACCAAAGATGAAAGTAAATGATTCAAGAAAAACAAGGAGGCAGTCCTCTTCCAGAAGATTCTGAACTTTCTTCTTCAAAATAAATCCTCAAAACGGAGCCTGAGAAAGGGGGGAAGGAGCTAAGCAAAGCCTCAAACATCCCGTACAGTGTAGGTAAAAAAGAGCACTCAGAACTGCCTAACACCCCAACCAAAGAACAAAAGCACTAAAAGAAATGTAACCATTGTCGTCATGCAACCCAAAAAATAAATAATCAGTTATCACAAGTTTGAGTTCAAAAACAAAATACTGCTCTATCAGAAATCGCTAACCTACTAACACACAGTGCAAGTTCAAGATCCAGTTAAATGAAAAATAATTTTCCGTTGCTGATAGCACTATGATGATAAAGGAAAACAATGACCAGTTTCAAAGGATCGCAATTCTTCAATTCATACAAGCGATCTGCCTCATGCAACAATCTCTTGTGCCAAACAGCTGTTATGTTAGATGACTTAAGCACATGCAATCTTGTGAATTGTAATTACATTACTGCAGTATGCATCAATTACTGACGATATTCCTTTATCAGCACTCACAAGCATAGCAGAGGTGGAAGTTTGAGTTGGACGGGAGTAATATCAAGGTCCTCCCGTTTTCCCAAGGACAACAGACAAACTTGGTTACAAATGTCCTGTAAATATATGCTTAGGTGGCAAGGACTGGTTGTCAAGATGACAAATACTTCTTTGTGCAATAATGCCACAACAATCATATATTCCATTGTTAAACCAGCAGCAGGTTGGTGCCCTTGCCATTCTAATAAAATCAGTTAGTACTTAGTAGTGTCTCCAATTAAAAAAAGAGAAAAATAAAAAATTAGGGATGTAGCACCGAGAAATAATGATGACAGATAATATGCAAATTTACTACGAACCTGGGCGTAAACCTTGTACTCAAGTACATACGAAAAAGATCGCGTTCCAACACATCATCTGCGAGATCACTTGGTTTCTTGTTCACTATTTTCGGTGAAGAGGTGTTGCATGTCCAAGGTGGACTTGGTCTGAAATACTTGAGAAGCTGAAAAGACAAAAATGTGGATGTCCAGCAGACCAGCAACATAAACAAAAATATCGTATGAAAAATTTTGCTGACAACATATCATAAAAAGCAAGAATCAGGATTTGGTTAATTGACTAGAGACAAATGACGGTTCCATACTCATGGACAGTCTATGAGAAGGAACAATAGATGCAACCGACTAATGAGAGCTCATTTTTATATATCTAACCAATGACAACACATACAAGGCAATCACATGGGCACTTTGATGAATACAGCAGAATAGCACTTCTCAAATATTCGATTAGTCATTAGCTCCGCTTTTAGCACTGCATCTGAGAACAAGGAAACCATCGTACAAAGTGGCCATATTCACTAGTACTCAAGTGGATCACTAGAAATGAGGTCCAAGAAGATCTTATTTAAATAGGCATTTTGGCTGATCCAATTGACATTGAAGTCTAGTCCTAGAAAGTTCTGAATTCAGGTCTCAACAGTGGAATCTAAACCATATTGATTTCACCAACCCTAAAGAACTGTTTAGGTGGCAAGAAACAGCATCTAGTATAATCGCCAACATGTTACCAATCAAGGTTTACACACAATGAAATCAAGGCTTTTGAAGTGACCTCGATATTCCATTTTGTAAAACATCAAATGCGTAGAAGCTGTGAAGGTCACTTCAAAACGCCTGCTGGTCATGTTATGCCTAGTAAACTTATAATGCATTGACTTCGATCTTAGATTAATTCAATACTGTCTACCGAATCAACAAAGCCAAAATTTTATGAGTGCAACTGTGCAAGTACAATGAAAACCTTACCAAGGGTGCAAGGAAGACTGCCAATATCAAATTATGACTGTACGTAAAGAGCATGAGAAAATTGATGTCACAGAAAAAAAGGTGGATAGCCTCATAAGTTTCAGGGCAAAAGGAAAGGATTAATTGATGGAAATAAAGCAAGCATTTGGAATATAATGAACAAAATTATGATGGCCTTTTTACATAGCAGAGAAAGATACTATGAGTAATATAAAGGAAAATAATAGGACAAAGAAAACAATATAAATGCCAACCTCAGGGTTTCTCGACACCCAATACATGTCTCCATCATAATCACCACCAGCAATTTCATCAGCCATTGATCTTGGCCCGTTAGCAGGAAAGAATATGGCATATTTAGAATTCCCTACCATGTCCTCCAAAGCCTTTACGTATGTTGCATTCACAATATGAATGTCCCCTGGATGAATGCCAGGATTTCTGTACACGAGTACAGGCCCAGAAATTTGTCCATGTTCCCTGTATAAGGAGGAAAACTGAGTGAGAATATAAGGCAGACTTGCCTAACAGAAAGCTAAGCATATAAATTGCAGGAACTGATTAAAAACACAGTCACAGATGAGGATGATAATATTAACGTTCAACCTTGCCTTCCTAGCATAGACATAGCAGGCAAGCTGAAAACAATAATACACCAGTCTTCACCACAACTTGATGGTTTATAGAATCTAGAACTGTTAACTACGTATGACAAAGAGTTCCATACAAGTCTGGAAAAGGAGAAAGTTTGAACCATAAACTTACACCTGGTGCTTTTTTGTCACTTCGCTCAAATGGTACTTTACAGATAAATCATATTTCAGAATTAGAAAGGTCCAAGATTGCACAGCTTGATGTATTAACATGGTTGGAGAATCAGTACCACAAGCCACTTACAGAATAACACAGACTTCACCAGGGCTTAGAGTCTGTGTAGGATCAGCTGTGCCCATTACATAAAAACTGTCACCAACAGGAAGTCTCCCTGCTTTTAGATTCTTAAATTCATCCTTCGCAATCACAGACAATCGGTGTCGAAGAAAAGGTTCATCAAGGGGAATTCCTGATAAAATCATCCTTGCAATGGTGTAATCATCATCAACATCTCGGCTGATAGCAGCTGCACATTTAGTTTAACGAAGGAGAAAGGAAACAAGAAATTAGTATACTCCAATCAAGCTTAATGAATTCTTACGTCCAATAAGAAATATAGTCACATTTAATCTCAAAGAAATGAAGTCACATTAAATCTCTGCATCAGAAGATAAAAACTTGATGACATGTTATAGAGTCCCACCTGTGGCTGCCAATAATGGAAAGTAGAAAGGACAAAATGCAATCTAGCCTTGCAAAGGGATATATATTAGCAAAAACTTACCTCTTAATGCTGCCCGTCTTTTTGATAGAAAAGTTTGTGCATCCACAAGAGCTTCCCTCAGTATGCCCAGAAAAAATTCCCTCGGAACCCCTCCATAGTGAAGGAGGGCAATCAAGTTCTTTGACAGCCGAGGACTCTTAGGTTTATTGCTGAAAAGATGTAAACAATGCACAAGTTAAAAAAGCAACTATCCATGTAATACATGCCAAGCATGAAAATCATCATTTTGAAATTCCATCAAGATCATTCAGTCCTCCAAACAATGCAATGTTCAGCTATATGTGTAACATCTAAGTTGGTCCTATCAAAATTCACATAATGACAGCAGCAACAGGCGACAGCAACCTTCAGCACCATCATGATCATAACCATAACCACAATTTTGTTCCAAAGCTTAAGGAATAAAGCCTTGTAAGGACCCTTGATCTGTAAATTAACATTGGGGTTGAAAACATCCAAAGCAGGTGTCAGACAAAAGCCTTCACCTTCCTTGAGGCTTCTAGTTTCCAAATAAATTCAGAGAAAAGGTGCTTCGGTCCAACATACTGACAAGTATCCATGGCAGGATAGAAAACAGAGGAATAAGGGATTGAAAATTGTTTACAGCTTAGAAAACCATAAAATGAAAAAAAATATGGATCTAACACACATGCTTGCCAGTCTGCGAATCGGTGAAAACATAACACAGATTACAGTGTAAACATGCAAAGAAATTTGGTCTTCCTTTACCTGACAACCACCCCCCTTTTCTCCCTTTTTTTGGGCGGGGGGGGGGAGAGGATGCAATAAGGAACTTTTTTGGAGTAATATGTACAAATATTGGCAATTAGCATTGCAAGAACCTTTTATAATTTTGCCAGCCCATAGCAATATTCCACAACACAGCCTAGTGTGCATCCTGCTTGTGCAGACTCTAGGAAGATCCAGACGTAAACGGTCTTACTTTTGCATGTATCACTACCCACAAAGACACTGGTTCTAATAGACCCACAAAAGATTTGAGAAAAACGGTTTGGAGCTGAAAATCTTTTGATACCCAAAAAGAAAAAGGAAAAAAAAAAAAAAAAACAGAAACTGCAGCAAAACACCACACACTAATAAGCTGAAACAGTAAATAAAAATTTATGACCAGCTCGGTAACCTAACTCAGAACAAGTAACATAGAAACCAATGTACGCAGGCCCAAAAACTACTATAGGCAGGGCAAGTATCCAGCTACCTAAAATCCGCGACCTTCATCCTAGACCTCCATAACTTCTTATCCGGAGTCATGTCCTCCGTTAATCCTAAAGTCTTCAAATCTTGTCTAATCAGTTTGTTTCAATTCTTTCTAAGTCTACCTCGACCCCTTCTACACCCCCGAAGAACAATCATTTCACATCTCCTTACTGGTGCATCAATACTCCTTCTCCTTATATGAGCAAATCATCTAAGTCGAGCTCCTACTTTGTCTCTAATCACTACAATTATAATATCGGATGCCCAAAATCCTGCTGAAGTTACCAGAAATTTTAAAGCAAAGCACAAAGTCCTTTTAATTTAGCGGTTAGGTAATGTAATATTTTGTCAAATAGGCCATGATGGTGTTTGGCTAAATGCTTATAGTTCCATGTAGAGACATAGAAAAGAAGAGATACAAACAACAAACTTCACCTTCAACAGCTTGGTCCATACATTGTTTCTTGTATTTGATGTGAGAAAAATTTGCTTAAACAAACCTGGCAAGAGAACCCTGTCAACTACAAGCTATTGTTCACAGCTTTCGAATTTTTAGGCAACCATGTCACAACAAAAACACTCCATGCACTCGAACACATTTCTTAAATTCCACTATTTAAGTTCAACATATCATGGCTTCTCATAATGCATCACCATATAGAACACATAAACGGTGTAGGAGTTTCTTTGCAATGACAATATGCGTATCTCAGTCGAAGCACTACAGCAAATGGACAAATTTATGTAGTAGATTACCTAGTCCCAACAATCTCAAATTTGCTCACAGAAGGAGCACCTCTAAGCTTTTCATCTGTGTGGACCTTAATCATTGAGGGACGAACCTGTATTGTATTTGGAGGAAGCTACGAGAAAGCAAGAAGGGGGACAAAGCAAAAAGAAAAGTGAAAATGGGTCAGTCCATACTTCATAGCATATCAGAAAAGAACCTGTATTAAAGATCAACCAGATCAGCCCAGTTCAGATAAGATAAAATGTCACAAACAATAAGCAATGCGGTAGAAGATTAACAATTCAGCATAAATAACAACTGAATGGTGGATTCAACAGGCATCATTGTGACTTAATCCGACCATCTCTTTTTATATGAATGGGACTAAATCATTATTTTAACCTGTTCGACCCAAAATTATAAATCTATTTGAACATAAACGTAGTCCTTGACAAAGCATGCGTGATTTTTTTTTGGAGGGGGGTCATTGTGGATAGTGTGGATTAAATGCACTAGATTTACCGAACGTGATACAATATTAGGAATTCCAAGAGTTTGTGCAACTCATTCATTTCCCTTTTGCAGAATTAGGGAAAATCTACCATATTAGAAGGGGAAAGCAAATAAATAGAAGACCTGAAAATTTCAGAAGTTAATGGGTAGTAAAGGAGCCTCACATATCATTCATATATATATATATATATATATATGCGTGCGGGCGTGTGTGTATGTGTATATGTCACACACACACACACACACACAAGTGCAAACGCTGTGGTTGCAACATGTGTCTCATTGACAATTAATACACACACACACACACAACATATGTATATATAAAAGTGCAAACGTTGTGGTTGCAACATGTGTCTCATTGACAATTATTTACATAAAAAATTCTAATTTACAATTTAATGTTATAATAACAAAACATATTTAATGTTGCATCTATGAAGAGTGTGAATACTGTGGTCTTGACACATGGCAAGTGAAGAGTTAATGCTATAGTTGATTTAAATGTTAAACTTTGTTTTAATGAACTCTCAATCCCCTTCCCTTGAATTAATTGAAGGTAAAAAATTCAATATTGCAAAGATTAATACAAGTGTATTAATGAAAAGATTATTTTTCCAAAGAAAACAAAATATTTTATAACATAAGCATTTCACAGTACTTTTAATAACTACAATTTAATAAAAGCTCGTACATAGCACAGGGTCAAGGTCGTGCGTGTGTGTGTGTGTGTGTGTGTGTGAACTGTGTGATAGCAACGCGGTGTCTCACTGTTAATTAATACCTTAACATTTAATTTTTATTAAAAAATATAATTTATGATTTAATATCACAATGAAAAATGTATTTAATGTTGCATTTAAACAGTAAAGAAATTAAATAATTTTGATATGTTAATATTATCACTAACATTAATAAATGCTAGTCATCAAATTAACTATAAAATTAAACACACAGTAAAAATATATTTATAACAAGCGAAGAAAATTAAATAATTCAAATATATAGTAGTTAAGAATACATTTTGAATTACTGAATTTTGATAAACACTAATTATCAAATTAATTACAAAATGTGAAAAATAAATCATAATTGAACTGAAATTCTAAAATAACCCATACAACGCACGGGCTTAAAACCTAGCGAATTGAAAAATCTAACGGCTAACCAAACCATACCATTACCTTGCACCCCCATGCAGAGTGGGTGTGGCCTATGTGGGGTTCCCATGCATGCAATCTTGGTTAGATTTTAGAGAAACTCAGCCTTAAAACAAATTAGCGTTGAATACAAGCCCTAGAGAAGGTCCAACCCAAAACCAATTAGCAATGGATACAGTAACTCCTTAAGTTTATATACATGCTCAAGGCCAATGGGTTCTAGGATGGGACATCGTTTTTGGACTTAATCCATTGCTCAATTTGTTAAGGGTATAATGAATAGAGGAAACACTTAAGGGTATGAAGAAAAGTTGCATGGTATGCCAGTTGGTTGATGCCTTCGACAATTTAGTAACGAGCAGGGACGAAGAATGAAGGACAAGACGTAAGTGGACTTTAAAGGCAAAGCTTAGTATCTGAATTGTATACTAATTTGAGTCAATTGTCTCGTAGTGAACTATATTTGAATATCATGAATCATTATCCTGACAGCAGAACAATTCTTTTTTTCCCCGTTTGTACATGTCTAATGAAGCCTAGTTGTCTCTTCTAATAGAACACTTCATTACCTATAAATATAATACCGAAAACACAGAGGCACATAGATATACAACCAACTGAGAAATATTTGTTAACATTGAACATACCTTCTTGTTGACAAGAACGGTTCCCTTGATGGCTCGCCCTTTGTGGAACATGCGGAACTGTATGAGTAGTGGCTACAAGAGTTTGAAAAAATAAGAATGATTCACTAATACACCAGAATTATGTGCTACACATTATACAAGTACATAAGAGACAGAGTTTCTAGAAATGTTCCAGTAAAATGTACCGGATCACAATGAGGAAATCCCAGTTGCTTCAGTTGTGGAAGTTCCTGTGCATGGCAGACTGCATCTCCAAATCTCTGTGATCCATTGGTAGGAAAAACAATACCAGGTAAAGTTAACTCTTCGGAAGGCAAATAGCAGAAAGAATTCACTACTAGAAATGCTTGATGTGGAAGGTGATCAATCAAAATGACATCTCACACAGGCCGTGCAACCCCTTCACCCCAACACACACACACACACACACACACACACACACTCTTTTTCTCTCTCTACACTCGATTTGGCTGTATAAATTTCCCATCGCTTTTGTAAGAAGACAATGCTTTCCCATTTCATTGGTCAATTTATGTCAATTGAAGCAACCTCTTCTTAATTTAGGGTAAAGGTAAAGTTATGCACATGCGACTCCCACAACCTGCCCAGGCAGGATTTCAATGTGGTGCCTTGGTTTGACGCTACTTGCTAATAGCTTCCTTAATCTCCATGCTGATCCAACTAGAACAATCTTTTAGATTGAGCATGGCCATCGGCAAAACTTAGAATTACAAGGTTAAATTTTAAAAACTCTTAAGGATAAGTTCAGCCAATCTAGACTTAACACTAAAGGGATATCAGGTCCGGTGTGCCTAGATGACAAATGCAAAAAGAGCAGAGTCCGTTAAAACCTGAATGTCACGGTCATCAAGAGCAATGCCCTTGAAGCAATTTTGAGGACATTTTAAAGCAAGATCTTCAGAAATGAAGCCAGTTCCATCAGTATGTATGCGAGGTTTCCCATCTTCATCATAAACAATATTACCATCTTCATCCTGGAGAAACAGTAGCAAGATATGCTCATTCTAAAATATATATACAAGCAAATGATTAGAACTAGTGCAAGAAATTTTTATAGCTAACGTTAGAATACGCTCATACCGAGCACAGGACATCTTCAATATCTTGGACATTCATATCATCTAAATTTGCATTTAATGTGACCGTTTTCGATAATATGAGTGAAAACCTGGAATCATAAACAAGAAACAATGAGCACATTGTGGTGAAGGCAAGCAAATGATTATCAAATAATGTCCCTAACAACCTGGCCATATAGTTCGAGAGACTGGGTGCTTGATGGATGTGCATAAATATAGACCTTGCTTCCTGAATTGATTTTTTCTTGAAAAATTGAGGTCCTTTCTCAAAGAAGCTGGAAAACGCCTCCATATTCACGAAGTAACACTTCACTGGACTAGAAGTGGGACTCTTCTTCTTTTCCTCTCTTCCTCCATCTTTAAACACTGAAATGACAAAAAATACAATGAATTACAGGACTGGCTAGCAGCCTTCAGTCAATTAAAGTCAGAGGATCATCTAAGTAAGAACGTTTCCAGGAAGAAGGTGCCCCTTATCCTACTGCATTTCAATAAGCCACCAAAAGGGTCTATCATTTTGAAGCATTAAGCTATAATTCTGAGCATTTGCCTCGTATTGATGCAGGTCAATCCTGACCACGTCCAATATGCATGAAAGGGCAGAAAATGAACCACTGCTCAATATCCAGCCTCAGATTAGAGCTATACGATGATATAACTGAGCTCCTGAGCTTAAAGCGAAAAATCCCTAGTTAGTATCTTGGATTCAAATGTTGTTTACTAGTTAAGAGGTTTTGATCCCAAATCCAGCTTCTAGAAGTGTGTGTGAGAACATGAAATTTTCCACAATTTCTGCCCTTTGTCACAATTGATAACTGTTGTGTTATTATATTTAGTTTTGATGATAACAAATCCAAGTGTAAAAATCTGTCCAAGTAATGTTGTTCCGAACACGATCTCCAAACAGGCCTAACTGGTGTTTGTGATCTTTATTGTATTAACTGGTTTGCTACATGTGAGAATGTCTTCTAGACAGGTTTTACTTGGTGATTCTATATTAAGTCAAGAACACCAACTCGACAGTTGATTGTAAAGCGTGTTCCTGAACTCTAGCAATGCAAAGAACAACCCCAGCAAACAAGGTGGCCTTGGTGTTCACAGCAGCTCTACAAATCTCGGACAAGATGACTGGTTCAAAACAAGAAGTCTTGGGTATATAGGTTTTATTTAATTAGACTCTTGTTAATATGCCAATATTGAAAACATCATTTTTAAACACTTCTTGAATCGGTACTTGCGCTAAGTGCTTCAGAACACCAGTTGCGAACAACCCTGCGAACAGGGTGCCTAGGGTGTTTCTGAACTGCAGTGGCCATACCCGATTATTTTTGAAAAATTCATTTTGGTTGGCCAAGATCTCTAGAATACTTTCCTTGAATTTCAAAACTGCTATTTCTCTGGAAAGGATATTTCCTGAAAATATTTTGGGAGAATTTCGAAAATAAGTTTTGGAGATTTGCCAAAACTTAAAGGAAAAAATTTCCTTTGACTATATTTTCGGATTTGGTAAAAGCTGAAAATCTCTTTAAACCTCTTCACGGTTATGGGAAGATAAGGGTTATCTTTTAAGATAACAAAATCCCTTATATTTTGGGATAAATTAATCATTAGCCGTTGGATAATTTTGCAAAACAATTTCCTTACTTAGCTGATTCTGTGGTTTATGACCGTTGGTTTTTTTGTTTAAAAGCCTCAGCTTTTTCTCTCCCAGCACACACACACAGACAGATATATACAGATATTCAAAACACTCGAAAAACAGAGAGATAGAAAACTCGGTTTGAATTTGCATAAACACAGCCTTTTGAAAAATCCAGGAAAATCAGAAAACTCGGTTTACACTCAAAGATTCTTGAGCTTCATTCTGAAAAGCAAACCGTGACAAGCTGTGTTTGATTTTGAGTTTTCATACCATTGGCATAATAGGATCTTCATTGTACCTTACATCTGCTTAGTGAGAAGCACCCCCTGTAAGGTGTTTGTAACCCTGATCTTGGATCAGAAAAGTGAGTGAGTGTGTCCTAGTCGTGTGGACTTGGACGTATCTAATCTTGCGAAGGTTGGACGTGGTGTAACCTGTCTTTGGGAAGAAGGTTACGTGGTTGCAAGTTGTAACAAGGTGTGCTACATTTGTAACGTGTGAAGCCCGTTAGTGAAAGTGGTTAAATCCTACACGAGGTAGGTCGTGGTTTTTCACACCTCAGTTGGGCTAGAGGTGTTTTCCACGTAAAAATTGTGTGTGCTTTATTTTCCGCATCTATCTTGGTGATTTTCGCCTCTGCAATATTTGAGAACACCCCGTGCAAACAAGCTATCAGGGTGTTTGTCACTTGAGAACAACCTCTGTGAGGGTGTTTGTTATCTACAACGCGAAAATCAGATACCACAATTCACCCCCCTCTTGTGGTTGGATACTCACGAACTCAACAATAACGTTCCTAAATGAAGCACAAAAACAGAACTCACCAAAGAACTTGTAGCATCTCCGACCAACAAATATTCCCTCTTCAATAACTTTGTTAAATGCTGGGTAAGACAAATCCTGTTTTCCATTTATGCTATCTGTTTCTTCCTCTGCAAACTTGACCATCAGTACGTTTCCATCTCCTACTACTTTGTGCAGAAGCGTAGTTGTCTTGTTTAGAAGTGGACCCTAAATTAAAACAGAAACAAGACAAAAGAAATCAGCAATAGAAGAGACATAAGGCTGCCCAAGAACCCAAATAAAAGAAAAGGACAAAAGGAACCGTAGAATGATAAAACAGAAGTGGCCGGCCAACGGCAAGATGCATTACTCTTCCCCAATACAAAAGCAACAAGAAGCATACACACTAATTGTTCGAACCAAACTGCTCCACACATGAATCACCCTGCCAACCACAGTGCAAGGAAGTGTGGGGCTTGTACTCCCAACACGAGAAACAATACTGAAAAGGCCATGTGATTAAACAAGTTGAACATCCAGCAACAAGCATCAAGAAACATTTTGAAGGGGTTGTGGAGGAAGGATGAGGATCAAACAGACCTTGAAAGTACAACTACAATCTGCATAAACATGGCATTGGTAAGTGTAGTTCCTTGCTGAATCCCAATCAAGGTACTGCAAGGCAGGAAGACAAGCAAAAGATATCACCAATAGTTTAACACCTTTTTAAGGCATGTACCCAAATGACAAGTCAAAAGAAAAAGTTTTCTCAACAAATAGTAGGGTATACCTTCCTTCGTTCATTTTCCTTGCAAATTTCTCGGCCAAATTCATTCCATAATTGTTGCTCAAAGCTAACCATGCTCTCAACCATCTTTAGGCTACGTATTTTTTCAGCGGATATAACATCTTCCAACTTCTTCCTACATAAACATGCACTTTAACTCTTGCAACTAGAGACCAAATTTAAAGAGCAAGACAAGCTTACCTTCCGATGTAATTCAAGATAAGAAATGCTTTTCTGAACTCAAGTTCTTCAAGCGCATCTAGAACACCATCAGACACCTGCACACCAGTCATAGCCTCAGCAGGCAATCCAGTGAAATGCTCTTGAAGTGAAGCAACTACTTCATCTGGGGCAATAGTAAATGACACAACCATCAACCAGCAAACTTGCTGAATGCAAGAACAAGGCATACAAGGTTTCAGATGAAGAGATGACCAGGAAAAAACATACCAGAAAGGTCTAAGGTTCTTCTCCGCTTATTTTCACTTGAATCATTTCCTGAGAACAATAATATCTCACTTCAAGCATTCTAATTTAGTTGAAGGAGGAAAAGTGACGACAAGATGAAAGAACAAATGTAACTCGGATATATTGGTACAATTTGGGAACACAGCTGGCTGATCATGGAAGCACAGAGTCAGTTGGGTGTTGGTCCCTCCAACTGATTGAGAGCATACACTAGGAGAGTTTGAATAAGTAATTCAATTTTCTAGTCTCATAATATTGTCAAAGTTCATTTTTTAAGTCCCAAATTTACCACTCCCTCGGTCCATTAATCACGGTCAAATCTTTAAGAATCAAAAATTCTTAAGTGAGACCATCTCACATAAGGATTATTGTGAGATGAATTTTTTTAAGGATAACATTTTTGAAATTTTATCGTGACTAGTAATATGTTTTTGAGCGACCTTTAAATTTAGGGGTAACTAATAATTTATTTAAGGAATACTGTTATTACAGTCATACCTCAATGAACTATAAGTCACCCCAATTAATTATTAATAGTCACTATAAAAGCATCCATCTCATACTATGATTTATATAAGATGATCTCACACAAGACTTATTAATTAAGAATATAAGTATAAAATTATGTATTAAATGCTTTTTCTTAATAGGATTAAAAACATTCATTTCTCTAGTCCTATGATATTGTCAAAGTCCACCTTTTCAAAGACCTGTCAAGGTTATAATTGGTTGAAAAATGATTTCAACAATATAAAATACATTTAATATAGATTTTCACATATTTAAGACTTGAAGGTAAATGTGGAGGGAGGAACTGGAATATGTTGAAAATTTCAAGACATCAGCAGTCAAAGCTCCTAATGGATATCTGTAAAGGCAACC
This sequence comes from Carnegiea gigantea, assembly GCA_029747015.1. NCBI lineage: Eukaryota > Viridiplantae > Streptophyta > Magnoliopsida > Caryophyllales > Cactaceae > Carnegiea > Carnegiea gigantea. The sequence goes on along the minus strand of JAKOGI010000053.1, from coordinate 1,206,234 downwards.
CTCTCTGCCAAACGTTAACCGAATCTCAAAGTTTGAAACACAATTTTGTTTATTCCGTTTCATCAGAAGGGCAAATGACAACAAATTATCCTAGAAAATCAGAGATATCATCCATGAAATACGGTAACTTGCAGCTACACACTTCGATTGAATCAGAACCATTGAGAGGTCAAATATCAAAGCTGACGATGGCGACAAAGAGTTGGAGAAGACTTCTGACAGGTCCTCAAGTTTGTGCATGTCCTCATTCATTGCCTTCATGGCTTGCAAAAATTTCCATATGCCTTTACCAATTTAATAATTGGTTTCCCATATGAAGCGTAATTAGTCAAATTAAACTGAACGAAAGAATTGAAGATAACTTAGGTGTACGCTAATACACCCATTTGCTGGGCTTTAATTAATAGAAGCAGCCAACATCAGAGAGAAACTGCGAATAAGGGCATTGTTTGTTGCAATTTCATCTTTGCAAGTTTGATCTGAGGTGATCTCACAAGTTCTTTTCTTATTTTTCATAATCTTTTCGAATAAAATAGGACAGCCTCACCCCACGTATTCTTTTACTCTGAAATATGTTTGAAATTGTTATGGATTGGACCAATTGTAAGATATAAGACTTATCCTACAACGATTATATGGACAACTGATGAGGGGTTTATAGATTAAATGAGCTCTCTCATCTAACATGCTAGCCTTTTATAATGAGTTCTCTTGTTTGGTCTGCAACAATTGGTATCAGAGTTAGGTCGGAATGGTGGCCCGAGGGAGCCAGCCGTGACTAACGTGGCAGTGATCAATGAGGACTCAGAGTAGTGACTTGGGAAAGCCAGCTGTAACCAATGTAGCCGTGACCAACGAGAACATTGGTCCTTAAGGGGGGTTAAATGTTATAGACTGGATCAATTGTAAAATATAGGACTTGTCTCATATCAGTTGTGTATGGGCAACTGATGAAAGATTTCTAGATTAAATGAGCTCTTTCACCTAATAGACTAGTCTTTTGGGATGAGTTAACATCAAAGAGCCCATCATGAATTAACTTCAACCAAATCAAAATTACCGGTCAATTAGGATTCCAAACCCCCCCAAAAAACCCCCCAAAAAAACGAAAAATAAAAAAAGTTGTCGGTTACTAATTAAGGATACAAAGAGACCCAAAGCATAGCCACGTTTGGTTTTCACGAGAGAGACTAAAGGAATGATTATCCCTAATTATTTGCATGTGTTAATTTATCCATCCAAAAAAACAAGAAACAAATGTTTGCGAACTTGAGGGAAAGTTCACATTTTTCCACAAAAAAAAAAAAAATACACAAAGAATCCTTCATGGGGAAGAATATAGGGAAAATAACAGTGAAGAGAAAAAGCGGCGTCTTTTCTCCTTTGAGCGAAAGTCCACTCTTTTCAAAAAGTTTGCAATAAGAATCCTTCATGAGAAAGAAAATAACAGCGAGAGAAAAAGCAGTTTCCTTTCTCCTGCTTGACCAATTATTACACCAAACAGCTGAGAACAATTATTACACCAAACAGCTGAGAAATTCCCTCCCGCCCCCCCAACGCAAAACAAAAAAGGAGCGCGCGCGAGAGAGAGAGAGAGAGAGAGAGACAGACAGACCTTCGGGGTTGCTGGCAACGAGGATGAAATTGGGACAGCGAGAATTAGGAGAGAGAGGGGAACCATTGGTGACTGTCGGAGAAGGAAGACGAGGAGGAGAGAGAGGAGAGCGACAGGGAGACAATTTCACCATGAAAACAATCAAAGCACTGAAATTTTTGACAGTACCACGATTACCACGAATTTCGGAGAGGATTTTCATCGATTCACCCTCACCCAACGCCGCCAACCGCCTTCTGGCGACGTAATCCGGCGGAGCTACAGATTTTTCCCGGCATATCGCCTGAATCAGCCCCTCCACTGCCGGCGGCAGGGGAAGTTCGTCAGCCATGTATGTCTAGAGAGAGAGATTGACGGTGGTTTGGTTCAAATTTTTGTGGGAGAAATGAGAATTTTAGGGATTTCAGATAGAGAGAGAACACGAACAACGTTGATTTTGAAAATGGAGGAGCAGAGTTGATCAGAGTGGAACAGCAGTGCAGTGCTCCTTTCCCTCTTTTTCCCGCTTATTCCCACAATAGTTTGAGATTGATGGGGGAGTTTGGGAAACAACCTTTTACTTTTTTATTGATAAAAAGAGTTTTTTAAAATTAAAATTAATTGTTCGGTTAAATAAAGTTAATTTAGGTGTTTGATAAAAAATTTTATAAAAAATTCTTTAAATTTAAAAAATTAATTTAAAAAGGTTAATTTTATGATGAAATAGTTTTTGAAAAATTAACTTTTGTCATATAACTTTATCATAAATAATTAATTTTATCAAATAATTTTTCAACAAGCAACTAATTGAGACAACTAATATAAACAGTTAATTCAAACAGCTAACAACTAATAGTTAATACAAATAGCTAATAGCTATTTGTCAAACAAGACCATAGTGTTTCTAATAATGTTTAGATAGTCGATAGTGTTTTAAGGCCATTTAGCAATAATGTATTGAGTATGTTTAGTCTTTTAATTAAGTTCATATATTAATTAATTAATTTTTAGTGTTTGATAATTTAGTGTTTTATATTTTAAATAGCGTTTAGTGTTTAAACAGAGTTTTAAAAGCTAACAGTATTAGTTTTTGGATTTTGACATTCAGAAATAGTGTTTCATATTTTTTGGCCAAAAAATACCTTTTGAAAATTTTATATTTGAAAATTATTTATATTCTTTTACGTTAATTTATATTAATCAGCTCACCCAACAGCTAAATTTATCGAATACATTTATTTTAAATCTAAATAGTTATCCGTTAACAGCTAAATTAAAAATACTATCAATTATCTCAACAGTTATTTACTACCTAACCAGTTATTTTTATGGAACAGTGCCCACGTACCACATTGTAAGTCCCTTTTTTTTGGTTAGATCGGGTATTCCTTCGTCTTTCTGAATAGAAACAAGTTCCTTTTCGCTACAAAGACCACTAAAGTTACGAATCAAAGTATTTATAAACTACTACACAAAAACAGAAAAAGCTAACCAAACAAAATACACAATTTAAAAACTATGGCCGTGTTCGGCAACAGTATTTTGGGTAGCATTTATTGTTTTGATTAAGTCAATAGACTAATTAGTTAGTTTTTAGTGTTCGGTAAACTAGTGTTTTGACTATCATTTCAAGTAGCGTTTCGCGTTTAAGCAGCATTTTTGAAAAGTTAATAGTATTAAAGTTTGACATTCAAAAGTAGCGTTTCCTATTTTTTAGCCAGAAAATATTCTTTAAAAATTTTATCTTTGAAAATTATCTATATTCTTTTATATCAATTTACATTAATCAGCTAGCCTAACAGATAAATTTACCGAACACATTAGTTTAAACCGCTCATCTAAACAGCTATCCGTTAACAGCTAAATTAGAAACGTTATCCGCTATCTAAATAACTATCCGTTGTCTGAACTGCTATCCATTGTCTGAACTGCTATCCGCTATCTAAATAGCTAATTTTGTCAAAAAGAACCTATAATATTATCATTTTATTACACTACAATTTTTTCTTAGTATCGTAAATATCTTTTTCAACCTACAAATCTAAGACAGTTTTTATACATATTTATATTGAGATAAAACAGTCAATTATTCTCCCTTTGACCAAAAAAGACGACCAATATTTTTATCCACAACAGAAAACAATCAACCTTTCGTGACACTTCCTCATAGAAATCAGCTAGCGAGTCATCATGAGGTAATATGCTCAAATCTTGAGCATTAGTTAGTAAAATTAGCTAATGGCCTTATTTGGCAATCAGCTGTTAGCTGTTAGTTGTTAGCTGATTGCATTAGCTGTTAGCTGTTAGCTGATTATATTAGCTATTTGACTTAACTAATTGCATTAGCTGTTTGTGAAAAAAGTATTTGGTGAAATTAGCTGTTTCTAAGAAAGTTATTTGATAAAATTCCACTTATACCCATTACTCAATTTCATTATTTTTCTAACTAAACAATTTTTCATTGGATATTTATTTTTCTTTTCGATATGAATTATAAATTAAAACTTATGTGATATATAGAATTACATTTATACTTTTTTCTAATTTTAGTACTTATTATCAAAATATATTTTTAATGTTAAATGGTTTCTTTTTTAATAGTAATTGAAATTATGTGATATGAAAAATATTTATATATCATATAAGACTAACTTACATAAATTATTTGTTAAATTAAGAAAGCGTTAAAATTAAAAGCATTATCTTCTACATCATGACTATCCACAACTCTTATCCCAAAAAAGAAAAAAATAAATTGAAAAATTTAAAGTATAAGCATCCAACATTCGAGAATATCATTTGTGAATAACATGTAATGTAAATTGATCCAAATTGTAAAGTTAGTATGGTCATTATAATAGTAAATATCAAAAAACTCTTTGAAAAAGCTATCCCAAAGAGCTTTTTGGGTATAAAAAGCTAATCTAAAAAGCTAATCAACCAAACACCCCAAAGAGCTTTTTGACCAGAGTCAAACAGCTAATACCCCAAAAAGCTCTTTTTGCACCCAAAAAGCTCTTTGCCAAACATGGCCAATATGTTTTGCAATTTGCAATCAAAACTATAGTCGGCCTTAACTCACACGGAATTTCTTTTTTCTTTTTTCTTCTTCTGTCAAACCAATTTTTGTATATACTTAGAGGCGAACAATGAATCAGATCAGGTCAGGTTATAATCAACTCGTTTATAAAGTGGACCAGATAATTGAACTAGGTCAAGTCGGATCTATCTATTGACAATCCGCTTTTGTCCATTTTAAAATGGAACAAACCTTGCACCAAAAAATTATGTATAATAATTATTGTTATGTATAAAGTATAAGTAATAAGCGAAACTAATTATAGCATAAAAATTACTATGACAAGTAGGTTAAAAAAGTAACATGTCGCTAAACAGATTATTAATGGACCGATCCGATCTGACCCATAAATATACTTTAATGAGTCGGCCCACTATTGCTTCAGTCAATTATTTTTTCAATCTTTTATTAACTCTAATTTAAATGGGCTAACCCAATAAACATATTAAGTATTCGACTCATTGCCCACTCTCTGTATGATAATCTCACATTTATTTTGTTATTAAAGTGACCCCTTCTCCTATTGCAACTCTTTTATGAGTCAGATGCCCCTTCATGTGTCATGAACATGAATCTATCTGTCTATTATGCGGGTTGGGCAAACAAGTAGCCGTCCCTTCAATTTCATGCCAAAAATAGCCTCCATCACGAATCAATGAACAAAAAACCAATTATATTGCTCAAGCCTCATCTCAGTTAATACATACTGGTGTTTCACTTTTATTTAAGCATGCATCAATTCAACTCAATTCAAACTTACGAAATCAACACCTAGCAAACAGCAGAGTAGTAGCTAAATCATCAAACAATTTAGAGAGAGAGAGAGAGAGAGCTACCTTGGGGGCTACTGCAGCTGGTGAGGAATTCAGGGGAATTCTGAGGCCGCTTTTGAGGAGAGATAGTGGCGCATCGACCATTGGTCTGCATCGAAGAAGGACGAGGAGGATAGAGAGAAGACCGAGAGGGATCCGTCTTGTAAAAAATTAAACCGCTGAAATTTTTCAATTCATATGTGTGACGTATATTGGCCAGAATTCTCAGCGATTCCGCCTCACCCACCGCCGCAAGCCGCCTCCTCGCACCGTCGACTGGTGGCGCCACCGATTTATCCCGGCATATCGCCTGAATCAGCTCCTCCACCGCCGCAGGGAGTGGCCATCCTTGCTCCTCGTGATCGGCCATCGCTACAGAGAGAGAGAGAGAGAGACAGAGAGACAGAGAGAGAGAGAGAGAAATTGAGGGTGTGAGCTGTGTATGGTACGAGTGTTGAGAGGGATAAGAATTTTGGGAAGATATAGACAGAGAAGGGGATGAGGGAGCGAGGACGAGGAGTGCGGAGTACGCCACTCTTCAGAAATGGTGAAGCGGATGATCACTGGCAGCGCATTGTAGCTCCCCCCCCCCCCCCCCCTTTCCCGCTAATTTTAGCATAAAAAAATCAAATGATTGGGTGATAAATTGATAATGTGTATGTTACCACAAGAGTAGAAGACACTTTTTGCATTCATCAATCATCTTACCTTAATCTAAAATAATAAATTTTATGATCTAAATAGCTAAACTTTTGAATTTTATGATCTAAAATAGCTAAATTTTTGACACTGATAGACTACATTGAGTAATATAAATAACATCCTAAAAAGATCAATTTTATTTGTGAAGATATATAATACACATACTTTTACAATTGTGAAAAATAATAGCGAAAAAAATTATTGTATATAATCTATAAGTGATAATACCTATCCATAATTCAATGTACCATCTTTTTCAATTTAATACATAATGATATAATTTTAAACTAAGAATTGCCTTTGAGCAAGATGTGTATCATTTTATCAAATGATTTATGTTCAGAAAAGAAGGCTGTTGTGCAGCAGTGGAAAAAAAATAAAGAATCAAAAACTCGATTGAAAAATCAAAAATTTGAATAAGAAAATAAATTAGGCAGGTCGATTTGCCTAAAGAATTGATAAGAGCATATTCTTTTCGACTTGTGAGAAGTACTTTTTACTACTTATTGCTGAAACATATCGAATCATACTGAATCATTAAAGAAAATATAGCTATATATTTTCATTAAGTACTTAAGAGTGTTGAATTGTGCTAAATATTATGTTGAATGTTTATGTTAAGTACTTACCATAAGTCGAAAAGAACATGGCCTAATTGGTTCAATCTATGTAGATTTCAGAATTATAAAAAGATAAGGTTAAATATACAATATAATGGGAGCTAATATATAGTTTGTTAAATACTCAAATTAAATTTAAAAAGGAGTAAAAATTGCAAATTGACATTTTAGATTAACAATTAACCACTTACTGACCTAAAAATCAATTAACCGGACCGAAAAATCAGTAACCAGTTTTTTTGATTCAGTTCCAGTTTAGATTTTTTGTTGAATCAAAAATCTGGGTTCAGTTTCAAGTTAAAACAAAAATACCACTCCTCCCCTTTCCCACCCACTCCTTCCCCCCTTTCCCACACACCTTCATTCAACTCCTCAATAACTTCATTCAACTTCATTCAACTCTTGCCCACTTTCACCCACTCCTTCCCCTCTTTTCCCACACTTAAAAAAAAAAAATACCACTCTTACCTACTCTCACCCACTCCTTCCCTCCCTTTTCCACACTCACTCATCCCACACCCATCATTTTTCACTGAAAAGAACAAGACCTTAGGGCCTGTTCTTTTCGTGGATAAATTGGGTGGATAAAAGGGTGAGGTAGGTTGAAGTAGGTTGAAATTGGTATTTTCTTTTGAGGTGGGTAGAAATAGATTGAACTAGGTTGATGTGGGTTGATGTAGGTTGAAGTGGGTTGAAGTTGATAAATTTTTTATGTGGTGGGTTGAAGTGGGTTAAAATTAGGGGCGTGCAAAACCGGTTAACCGGAGTTTCGGTTAACCGAAAATCAGTTAACCGGTTTTTCGGTTCAAAAAAATTCCAAACCGTAACCGAACCGAAAATTTCGGTTAACCGTTTTTCGGTTAACCGAAAATTTCGGTTCGTCTTAAACCCGAACCGTAACCGAACCGAAAATTTCGGTTAACCGGTTTTTCGGTTCAGTTAACCGATTTTTCGGTTCGATTACCGGTTAACTGTTTACAAATAATAAAAAACTTATGCTTTCTTACCTAAATTTGTCATTCTTTTATGTTTAAATTCTTTTTATAAAAATTAAACTTTGGTTACCATTTATAAATAATAAAAAGGTGCACTTTCTTACCAATTTTTTTATTTTTTATGTGTTATTTTTCAAAAAAATAAAATTATTTTCGGTTCGGTTAACCGCCGGTTAACCGAATTTTCAAATAATCCGAACCGTAACCGAACTGAAAACCGAAAAAAAATTTCGGTTCGATTAACCGAACCGACTTTTTTGAAAAATTTGTTCGGTTAACTGGTTTTTCGGTTCGGTTTTTTCGATTTTTCGGTTCGGTTCTCGGTTTCGGATTTTTTTGCACACCCCTAGTTAAAATAATGAGAATGTAATTAATATGTGATAATTTATGAAGTTATCAAAATTTTGTGAAATTTTTGTTTATTCTTTTTTATTTTTTATTTTTTATATTTTTACATTTGTTATTTGTTATTTTTATTTTTATATTTGTTATTTGTTATTTTTTTATTTTTTTATTTTTTGTATTTTGTATTTTGTATTTTGTATTTTTTATTTTTTTGGAATTTTCTGTAGCTTTGGTTTGGAATAAAACTAAAAAGATAAAAAAAATTAAAAATAAATACAAAAAAATGAAAAATACAAAAATATAAAAATAAAAAATAAAAAATAAAAAATAAAAAATGAAATATAAAAAATAAAAAATTTAAAATTTAAAATTTAAAATTAAAAAATTAAAAAATTAAAAATTAAAGAATAAAAATTAAATACAAAAAATTAAAAATAAAATAAAAAATAAAAAAATAAAAAATAAAAAATAAAAGATAAAAGATAAAAATAAAAAATAAAAAATTAAATACAAAAAATTTAAAATTTAAAATTTAAAATTCAAAAATAAAAAACTAAAAAATAAAAAAATAAAACAATTTCAAAATACGATAATTTACAAAAAAGTAGTATAGTGAACTTTTTGGTGCAAGAATGATTAAATCTCACATGATACTTTACAAATTATTAAAATTATGAAGGGGGTGGGTTAAAGTTGGTTGAAGTTAGTTGAAGTAGGTTGAGGTAGGTTGAGGTAGGTTGAAGTGGATTGAAGTTAGTATTTTTTTTTAAGTGGGTTGAAGTAGGTTGAAATAGGTTGAAGTGGGTTGAAGTGAATTGAGGTTGGTAAATTATAATTGACCCACAAAAAGAACAGAGCCTTAGTAGTCAAATAACTGATTAGGGCGTTGGTGTAAGAGCTTTTTGAATTAACTTTTTTTTCCTCATATTTTCTTTTTAAGCAACTAATTTTTCATAACATCTCCCCCACCCGTGAAAAAAATACTCTTGATGTGAACAATTACTGCCAACAATGCTGACAGCTAATTACTAACAATTGCTTCCTAAACATGATTGTCTTTACACGCCAAAGAAAAATATACTTAACACCGATGATATTAGCTCAAGTGCAATCATTTTAATTCATTTGTTTTAGAATTTTTTTTTTTTTAGTGCCAAAATGTATTGTTGTCAAATAGGTAGAATTTTACTTAGTAGATTTAATGATTGGCGCGTGAAATTTCATCAACAAAATTGAATTTTTAATAATTAGTGTATTTTTAACTAATTAAAGCAATAAGACATCCATATCAAAAGACCGTTTTTAGATACTTGTAAATATATATAGATTATCAAATAGAATTACAACTTGCGAAAACTAATAGTAAAGATACTAACCCATTAAAAAAAGGTACTGAGCACTAACAATAGCTTCAGAATAATACGTATTAGTTTCACAAGGAACAAACTGTAATGGCAAAATAGAAATGGGAAATTAGCATGAGGCTTCTTATTTCGAAAATTTTTGCACTTCAACTAATTTAGTTATATGTAACTGCAATCGATTGTGACATTCTAGCACAGAAAAAATACAGCCGTATGTGCTCGTACGATACATTTGCATACCCTTTTAAAAAAATGCATACTAGAGGATAATATCGTCATTCTGTCAACTTATATGTTTCAATACAGTATAGAGTTTTTTAGCTTCCTTGAGAATCTTGAGACACTTGACCGTCTTTGGGGTTAGCTGCAAGCTAACTCTCAAATAGGTGGGTTTCTCCTTTTACGAGCCTATGAAGCTCAACTTATAGAGAATTTTTAGGACAGAAATATTAAGCTCAATGTAACTTGTGAATGTTTGATCTTGGCCATGACCTGTTCATATGGGAATTTAGGATTGTTTTCTTATAACATTTATTAACTAGAATTTCATATCTTTTTAAATATAGATTATATTTTAGTTCTATCCAGATTCAAAGATCTTTACCAGTTTCTTGTAGTTTAAGGAAATCTTGGCTAGATTTTTCCTTCCCTATCAAGCCATGTGCATTAGAATTATCGTCACAGCTTTGGTGGACTTGGGTTTATGAGTTTATATTCGAGCTCAAACTACTCAATACTAGCGACTTACTTGATCCGATCAATCTCTTTTTGGGCTATTATTGGGGTATGTCCCAATGTTTCTTAAAATGTTTATTTACTTGAATCATGAATCTTTTGAGAGATGTTGAATTTTCATCCAATCATGCCTCAAATTGTAACTAGGCCTAGCCTTTTTATCTCTCTAGAAATTCTTTACCTTGACCTGTTAGTTTCAGACCCTAAAGACTTTCTCAGGGTTAGTTGTGTGTGCTTTTCATTAATTTAGTCTTCTTCCTAAAGAGACTTGGCTAATATTTTTCCAATGAAAGTTTGTCCAATTTTTTGATAATTTTTTCTTCTAACCAGATTTTAAATCTCTTACTTTAGAATTTTAAATATTTAGCTAATTTAGTTTTCTCTTCCCGGAGAAATTTCGATGTCTACTATGGCGTGGCAGCTTAAACTTGCTTTAATTTAGTGTCTTTTCACCTTCTCTCTAATTTACAATGCCAATAATGACAGCGGGCTTAGTTTTCGAATTTTTCTTGATTGGACTTCGCACTTCCTAGGGTCTTTCACTCCAATCTAGTGGTACATTTTTTTCCTAATTTTAACTACAAATTTAGCCTTTGTGGGTTCAATTTTTTCAAGAAATCTCTTAAAGCATTCCAAACTTCTCAAACAAGTGGTTGTTAGTTCCAATTTTTATTTTTTTTTTTCAAGTTTTTAACCTTTTTCACCCTCTTTCCTCCCCTCATACCATTTCTACACATGAATGGATCACAACAGGGGCTGGAGGTCCACTAGACCCATAGGCATGCTTCTCATACCTCGAAAACCTTACAGGAGAATGTTAGCCAATATAATTTTGCCATTCAGGATAACATGGAGGAGATTTATAATGAAGAGTAGAGAAGAGAAAATGTGGGGTGTCCACTACAAGGAATGTTATATCTACCCACGCTTATTTAACCACACTTGACTAAGTGTTGCAGAAAAATAAGCAAAAATAACTGCTCACAATTATCCCCACACATAATAAGTGTGGAGAAATATAATCACTCTTATAAGAGTGGTAACACCTAATTAAGATATATCCACACATATTGAGCGTGGAGAAATGTATCCTACGAATGTAACGCATTAACCACAGATAATAAGCGTGGTGACCGAACTAAGCTAGCAATTAAATTAGGAAAAAAAAAAAACAGGGCTGCATTATTGTCGATTAGCATTCTCGTCCTTTCTCCTAGCTTCACGCTAGCGCGCCATTCATTCCTCCCGTTCTCAGTCACACCTCCCGTCAATTCTTCCTCTTACAAAACCCAAGGTAGCAGCCGGTGGTCGCCTTGGTCGACAGTGCTGGTGCTTGACGGCGAAATCCCGGCGGTCGTGGTTGTCTGGATTTAATTCTGGCTGGAGGACCTTGGCTTGGTGTTCGATTTTAGCATTCGGTCAGCTCTGGTGTTCGACTCTAGCATTCTGACGCTTGGCTCTGGTGTTGGCTCGCGTACGTGGCTTTGGTGTTCGCTTGTTCTTCTGAATCAGGAAGTGTTACTGTTTACCGGCAATGATTACAGCATCCGGCTACTCCTGGGTGTCGGCGGCGGTGCTTTTGTTCAGCCCAGAGTAAGCTCTTTCTCTCACTCTCTGAATTATTTGCTTGTGAATTAGGTTATTCTCGGTTGTTCTCCAAAGTTATCAAACCTGAATGTGTTCCTTCTACTGATTAGTCAGTAGAACTGCATCATGGCATTTGAAAAACAAAAGCTCTTCGCAGAGTGTTAAAGATGTCCATTTTCCTCTGTTCCTTTGGCTCTTATTGTCCATGAAGTTGCTTAAACGGTTCCTTTGGCTCTTTAGTCCATTTAAATTCTAGGCAGAATTAGAAACAAAGGACACTTCTAGGCAAAATAAACGCTTAAATTCCCCTGTTAAAGGTGTCCATGAAGTTGATTGATCTCTGTCCCCATTTTATTCTCTTCCTTTATTTGAGATATTTCTAAAATTGTTTGTCTGTGTGGTGACTTTTGGATGCACATTCTTATGAGAGTGGATTTGTTATGAGTTGTTTGGCAATGTAAAGCTTACGTACATCCTTTTACATTTATTTAAACTTTATTGCTACTAGAACTCCTTATCAATATTGTTTAAGTGTGACTATGTGGGCAGCTCATTTACATCCTCTGCTTATGCATTTTTCTGGAAGCAAGTAGTAAAGTGAAATTCTTCATTTAAACTAAAGTTCCTGAATATTTCTGCAGAAATTTTAGTTTGGATGTGACTTTGCATCTGTTGATTGCTTAATGACAAACAGTCTTCTAGGTAGAATATGAGAAATAGGAATCACCTCAGATTGTCTGCATTATATTGTTTTTCTTAGTTTATGTTTGATTGGTCCATGTATCTTTCATTTCATATGATGAAAGTTTGCAAACTATATGTTGTTTGAATGTTTACCTTTTCTCATTATATTTATTCTCCTACCATAAACCTATGATAGTAGCTAAAAAATGATGTAACTCAGCAAGGCTGATTTGTTAGGCAATAGAGTGATTGATGTCATGCATGTTGCTACTTAACATGTTTAATTGATCTTACTTGCAAATTAAGCAAAAGTGCAGAAATAAATATCCACAAAATCAGCGTGATTCACCAAATCAAATCCAAATATTCTCTCTATAATGTTATGTGAATCCTAATAATATTTCAAACAATTACTTTTTAACTAATTGAAACAACTACTTTCTTTTCTTACTCCTAATGACAGAAATGGACAAAAGTTGGATTGATAAGGATAGGAGATCTGCGGAATATCTAAGTGGAATTGAAAAGTTTTTAGATTTCGCTTTTGCCAATACCGAGGGTAGTAACATGATAGTTTGCCCATGTAATCGATGCAAGCTTGGGCGGAAATGTTGGTTTACTAGAGATGTTTTGACTCATCATCTCATGTTCAATAGATTCTTGCCAAGTTACAAAGAATGGGTGCATCACGGTGAATCAATTTTTATGCTGTCTAGTCCGGGACCCCGTAGTGGAAGCCATAGTGACACCAATGCTGAGCCAAATTTGATGGGTCATATTGATACTATAGGAATCTTGAATGATATTTTTGAGGTACATAAGCAAGAAGACATTCTAAATGACATTGGGGATCCTATAATTGGAGAGTATGTTGAATTTGATGATGAACCTGAGTTAAATGACGTACTGAATGAGGCAGAACACATTGAAGATGCCGGATATAGAAGACTAGTTGACCAAGCTGAGTAAGAATTATTTTCGGGGTCAAAATTCTCGAAATTGTCCTTTCTTTTGCATTTATTTCATTTGAAATCCATGCACAGGTGGTCAATCAAGTCTTTTGATATGTTGCTTGAACTTATGTCTACCGTTTTCCCTCAGATTAATCCATTTCTGTCGTCTTGGGGTAAATGTAAGCAGTTAAAAAAGGATTTGGGACTTTACTATGAAAAAAATTCATGCTTGTCCTAATGATTGCATTTTGTATTGGGATGAGAGGGAAAATCAAGAAGAGTGCGACAAGTGTCACACTTCACGATGGAGAGACAAGGGAAAAAAATTGCCGTATAAGGTTTTGCGTTATTTTCCCCTTATTCCGAGGGTCGACTTTATCAAAGCATATCAATGTAGAGCCCAGAAAACAACAAAAACTACCAAAAAATATCCAGGTATGTACAAATTATATATTTTAACACATTCTTTATTGTATATATATGTGTTTCACATTTTTATATTCCAAAGTATTTGTCGAAGCCATCAAATCATCCTACAAAAATGGGACATGTTACTCCTGGTGGAGGGACTCCTGCTCGTGAGCAAGCTGTTCATAGGGATGGTGGACCTACTTTTGGTGGAGGAACTCCTACTTCAGCTGGCACTTCAATTCCAGGTGGCACTTCCACTCAAAAGGTATTTTTCAAATATGACGTTTGTCATTCCAAATGATATCTTAGTTGCGTATATGATTATCAAGTCTTTTTTTATTTATTTGCTTTGCTAGAGAACCATCATGGGAATAAACAACAAGTTCACTGAGTAAGGAAATTCTAAACGACCAAAGTCAAATGTTGTGTATCCAGTATGTCTACTTTTTAAAAATATTCTATACCATTCATGTTCTATGCAAATCCTTACAAACATATACAAATTTTGCTAGTTGACTTATGAGGAAGTGACGAAGATAACAAAAAAGGTGCTGAAAAAGAATCCTGAATCAGTTAGAAAGTACGCTCGTGGTGAAAAGAAGGTTTTGACGCTTTGTTATCTTGCGGGCATGGTAAATATGGCCTTATCTTTCATGTCTGCTCAATTTTAATATGATAGATTCAATCATATGTTAAGAAGTTGAACATGATTACAATAGGTATTGAACACATGCAATTACAAAGCTGATCCCCAGATGGTTGATGACGTGTTGCTTGAGAGACTTCAAAATGTGAACATTGTGAGTTTAGTTTAAAAGTTTTAAATTACATGTTTTTATGGTATTAAGTTTGATTTGCATTGTGCATTCGATTTTTTAGATTTATTCATGGCAATGGGTTGGATTTGTGTTGGGTACTACAGGCGTGTGGCCTGTTGAATTGATTTGCTCCGGCATATGGCCGTTGAGATTGTGAATAGTTTGTTGTTATATTTATGACATGTTGTAAAAGGAAAATAGCTAAGTTTTAGGCAGAACTCAGCCGAAATTTTTTCAAAATTAGGGAATTTACTAAAAAGAAAAACCTAACCATAAGAATATCATATAATGTTTTTAGAGCATGGGTACATAGTTATGGAGGATAATAGTTATATATTATATCTTGCAATCTTTTTAGAAGTTTTTTCTTATTAGTGGCGTTGTTTGCTATACTAAGCTCTTATATATGGACTTGGTGATTTCAAATTGAAATGAAGGGCAGCATGTCACAACATCAGATATGAAGCTAATATCGGTTCGTGAGGTGTTCACTTGAAGTTATGAAGTTCCATATATATCACCTGATCTGTTCTGTCTTATTTCAATCTTATAGATGTTATTTCAAACAAACGCAACTTTTAGGTAGTGGATGTATACTTTATATGCATGTTGAACTCAATTTTGTACTTTTCATTATGTACTTGAACAATAGATATTTAGGAACTTAATTGATAACAATTTATTATGGTTATAAAGTTTATATACTTTTTGTATCATTTATGCCAAAATCAAATATTTTCTATCGCTTCCTCTGCCTCGCCCCTCTCTCTATATATATGTATATAGGATTATAATACGTTAACGTTAGTAAATATAAACTATTCGCATTTTTAAATATAATGATTATTTGGTTTTTCATAATGAAAATTTTCCCGCCAAAATTAATTATGCGCTTACAACATTTGAAAGTTAGTTATCACATGCATAACGCCACGCTTATAAGCGATGGAGTGGTGAAAATGATTTTTATCCCAAAGGATACTCTAGCCACGGATACAAGCGAGGGTCATCTACCTACACATATAAGTGTGGTAAATAACGCAGTCTTTCACGGATATAAGTGTGGGTAGTGCACATTCAGCCACGCTTATTAAGCGTGGTGAATTTTTCCCCACTTGATACCCTATGCACACTTACCTTAAACGTGGCGAATATGTTCTGCCACAGATATGAGCGTGGAAAGAGGCAAATTTAAGCCTTCAAAAGAAAAGTATTATAAGAACAGCAGAAATATTCATTTTTATATTCACTTTTTTGTAGCAGTAGTAGTCATGACCAACAGCCATCAGCTGTCGGATCGATGGTAAGGTGGGGCCCATGAACGAAGGTGGCGAATGCCATAATTGCTTCTTTCTCTTTAGACTGAAGCTACACTCAGCCTAAAGCTCTTGAGCTAGAAGAGAGAGTAATGTCATGAGTCATTTTCCTTGGCTAACAATAGAGTTTTGTTCTTCTGGATCAGTGCCCTTAATAACTTATGTTTTTTTGGTTTCGACAGAGAGGATAACATTTATAACCACTTAAGGGCTAATATCATGGGTGACTAGTCCTACTTGAGGGCATGGTATGTCCAAATAACGTGGGGCATCCTGCATCCAACCCTTCCCCCTTTCGAAGGGAAAATATGTTATGGTATTGTAGGACATCTTAAGCAATGTCCCATTATAGCTGCTTTGGAAAGGGTTGGGATCTTTCCCTTACATATAGCAAGGTCCCCCAGGATCTTTAGGGGTTCGATTGATACTGCACCCGTTTTTCCCACATATCCTTCTCCTCCTCATCGTTACCCACTTGCCCTTGCATGTACCTCTCCCCAATTTTATCTCTCTAGTGGCTGCTACTGCTCAAAATGAGGCAAACGCCTCTATAGTGCATGCTGGAGAGGACTTTAGTAGGATGCCAGTGGGTGGGACTTGTCTTCATTAGCCATTTGGCGAGGTAGCCAGCAAAGCTGCTGCCAGTGAAGATTATGAGGAAAATGACTCCAGACTTCTTTATGACATGAGCCTTTCTCCAGGGTATCTGTCGAATAAAGATGCTCACTCTATCCCCCGCTCAACCTCATCCTCTTCCAACGCTAGTGGAATATTCTGTTCCAGGGTAAAGGACTTGGAAAAATGTGAAGAGAGAACCAAAAGGCTCCAGTTGGAGATAGAGGAGAGGATGAGAAAATAAGAAGAAGACGAGAAGAGGATGGCAAAGAGAATCTTAACCCAACTCTGGAGGGAACGCAAAGAGTAAGAAATAGAATGGAAGCTGCTCTGACCAACATTGGCACTAAACTAAAAATATATTCCTTCATAGTAGTGCAAGTCTTGACATAAGCATGCCTTGCTGTGTCAAGTCCTTCTTAAGGCCTTGAAGGAGTCTGAATACTAAAGGCTCTTAGGCCACTAGGATCTTGATCTTATTCTTTTTCTTCTCTTCCTTTTTATTCTTCTCATACTTATGTACTCAAATTTTTGCTCTCTTTGTAATACCGATCTTCGTAATTTTGCACATGTAATGGATTTAGTGAAGAATCCAAGGTTGTTGTAATTGTAAATTTGGATCTTTGGCTTTTGGTAAGGATGCGCTCTGTATATGGGAATTTTATGTGAAGTTGAAGTAAAAATTTCAGACTTAATATTGTGCTTCATTTTGTTTTGCTCAACGTAGGCTTTTGCCCTTTTGTTGATGTAATGCCCCAACTCTTAATCACAATATTAGTCTTAATTAATCAATCATTAGTCATAAATATGGTGAAAGTTTTGGGGTTAGGACGTTACCACCATTCTATAAAGGACAAGGCTTAGTTTATTCACTTACGTAAACATGATAGCACATTCTAGCTTATGTGTGATCCAAACTGCATGCACTCAATCCAAACCCAACTCAAATGTCAATCCAGCAACTCATATATCATACACTTTGATGACCCATGACTTTAAGAAATATCACCGTTAGCTTGTCTAACTCCTTTGATTGTCTCCCTGTTGTCAGAACTAGGAAAACACAAAACATTCGACGAGTGAGCTGAAGCTCAATACATTACTCATATACTATAAAAATGTAAATTTATTTTTCTGTGAACAGTAGTATTTTAATTCATTTTAGTTCGAAATCAGGGAGAAAGAGAATTTATATTAAAACTATTTTTGATTGTTATCTGAAAATGGAACCCAAATTGATGAACTCATTTGTACAATGCGATCATTGAATAGGTATGCACCTACTAGCCCATTTGGGAAGCCTGACCTGAGGACGTATAGGGGAACTGAAGGGTGTAAGAGCACTCCCAGCCGTGAGCCAATTTTTTGGCTCACCAGTGAGGGCCTACCACTGGTACATCAACTTTCTCTCCAAGTTTTTATCTCACAATCCTCACTCTCTCCAATGCAAGGCTCACTACTTTGGCTCGCCAAATAAAATAATACCAATGGATCCCATACCTAATCATAATTAATTGGTTTATTTTTATTTTGGTTAGTTGTTTGGGTTTATTATTTTCGGTAAAAATAATTTGTACATAATAAATTGGTTACACAACTAATTAAGTGGCATAATTTTTTTTTTACAAAACACAAGAGTTTGAATTAAGAAAAAGTCATATAGGTGCATGAATTTGGGTATATATATCCAATTTTATTTTGGTTGATTATTCAGGTTACTCGGGTTAATTAGAAAAATAATTTTGGTTAGTTGTTTTGGTTTGTTCTGGGGAAAAAAATAGGACTTGCAATTTTAAAAAATTGACACGTGGAAGAATATAGAAATTACAAGAGTTTGACATTGATTAGAAAAATAATACATTGGGTAACATTCTACTCAAACAGAAAATTACAATAGTTGAAGAACGACAAAAAATTACAATATGACAATCAGTGAACTATCATCTTGGTTGGCAACCCAAACTTCGCTTCCATATTTTTTCAATCAAGTCCGCTTGGAGAGCTGCATGCGTGGCGGAGTTGCGAATTTCGCATGATCGTTGAAAGTACGTCTCATAGCATGGATGATGGTTGTGGTTAACAATCGGCGTTGGGACTATTCCGTCGACAACGTCATACTCAAATGCAAGCTCGTAGTTGTCCCGCTCATCCTCCACAATTATGTTATGGAGAATGACACATGCTCTCATAATTGTACCAATTTCATTTTGATCCATAAGACGAGCGGGCCCACGCAAAATGGCAAATCGAGCTTGTAGCACACCGAAGGCTCGCTCAACGTCCTTTCTAACTGACTGTTGATGTTCGGCGAATAGTCTTCTCTTCAGACCTCGGGGCAGAGGAGTAGTTTTTACAAATGTCACCCATTTCGGATAAATCCCATCCAAAAGTTAATATCCTATGTTGTACTGATGGTCATTGATGACATACTCATATTTAGGAGCCCGATCCTCATATAGCTCTTGGAAAACCGGTGAGCGGTCAAGGACATTAATGTCATTGAGACTTCCAGGCAACCCGAAGAACGCATGCTATATTCAAAGGTTGTATGATGCAACGGCTTCAAGAATAATAGTTGGCACCTTATAAATTTGCTTTTGAAATGATGCCTTCCAAGCCATTGGACAATTCTTCCACTCCCAGTGCATGCAATCTATGCTTCTCAACGTACCGGGAAAGTTACGAGCTTCAGCAACTTGTAGTAAGCAATCAACATCAGCTTGATTGGGTTTTCTCATGTACTCCTCCCCGAAGACCTCAACGACGCCTAATGCAAACTGTTTCAAGCATTCCATTGCGGTGCTCGCACCAATCTTTAAGTACTCATCAACGCAATTAGCTGCTATCCCATAGGCAAGCATTCGCATGGCTGCTGTGTACTTGGTTAATGGCGACAACCCACGCTTTCCGACCGCATCATACCTCAACTGAAAGTACTCTAAATGGTGGCCAAGTGCTTCGACTATGCGGAGAAATAAGTGCCTCCGCATTCTGAATTTACGTCGAAAATGATGTGCATTGTACACAGAATCTTCCGCGAAGTCGTCTTTGTATAAGCGGTCGTGTGCAGCTTATCTATCTCTCTTAATAGATCTCTTCTTCATCCGAGGCCTAGATGCAGAAGGCGTCAGCCCTGTTCCTGAGAATGCATATTATGCAAGGAGCAATGTTTCTTGTTGCACTTGTTGTTGCTGTTGGAGAAAAGCCGCCAGGACAGGTATATCATCATCTGATGAAGATGATGAGGATGACGATGATGATTCTTCCTCAAAGGGTAGCTTCCCAATATTAAAGGGATCCATTGCAAACACCCTGTGCAAAATCATAATGAATAAACGTTAATGTGTAGAAGAGAACTGAATTTATTACTTGGCCATTTTCATACATTCATATCAAAACATGATTACACAAACTCATTTGCGTTCGATAACAGATGGAAAATAAAAGTTACATATTAAGCTCTTTCTTCCTAAGACACACTTCCATAGCAAGGGGGAAGGGAGACATATTGTTGAGTTGATGATGAGTGCCCTGATCTCCTTTGCATAATTTCGGCATTCCTTTGCTCGTAATAAGCTGCATGTTCAGGGCTCATCATTGAGGTGTCCATTATCATTATTCTATCCTCTTGGGCCCTAAGCTTTTATTCCCTCATCATCATCTTCTGAGCTTTTTCTTCCGCTCCTTTGTTGCAAATTTTGAAAGCTTCAATCGCATCCGTGTTACCACTGTTTAACGCACTCATCTGATTTGTGACTACATTAACGACTGCGTTGCTAGCTCTTTCTTTCAGCCTTCTCTTGGCGGCTTTTTGGCCCTCGGGTCTTTCACTCCTACCGACACCTTCATCTCCTGCCTCTTCGGTGTCGGGATTTGACCTTTTCGACGATCCTGACCCTGACTTAGGTGGGTCACATATCGCCCTCTATTTGGGTTGGTCCTTGAGCATCTCGTACCAGTGCTCCAGATCAAACTTCTTCCCCATACGTTCTTTGTACAACTTATGCGCTGCCTCCAGAATCATAACCTCATTCTAACCACTTTGGTTGGTACGCTCCACTTCTGACATAACACCCGCCTATTTACTGACGAGTGGGCAGCCTCGGCCCCATCGGCCATTCAACGTCTTCCAAGAACGTACCGTGGCTCCTTGTGGACGGTGATCATTGAAATTGGCAGCAACCCTAGCCCAGAAGCTAGACCTCTTCTGATCATTACCGACAATGGCATCCGTGCCTATGTTAATCTAAGCATGTATCAGCCATTGATCTTCTTCAACAGTCCACTTCTTTGCACTAATAGTTACATCCCCCACTACTTCGTCAACATCCCCTTCAGTAGTCGGGTCAATGTCTGTCTCAGAATTCCCTACCCCGACCATTGATCCATTTGGGGTGGATGAAGGTGTGGAGTTACTCCCAGTGGAGAAGTAGTTCGGGCTCGTATGTGGTGGAGGATAGTAAGGAGGGTAATTTGGGTACTCACTATGATGTTGTTGGGGGTAATAAGGTGGAGGATAATCAGGAGGTTTTGACCGGAGCTACCAATGTGGTTGCTTGAGTGGGGTTGTGGTGGGTAATATTGTTGGTATATCTGGGGATTGTAGTTTGGTGGTCGATATGAGGGGTAAGACACGTGGGGATTAGGCGGGGTAATAGGGTTGGTACTATTCCCCCTAACTCAAGGTGAATCGTCTCCCTCAAGTAAACTAGTAAAAGATGGGGGAATGCTAGGATTTATAATGATATAAAATCACAACCTACAACCATATAATTAATCGTATTAATATATTGTCAATGAATCATTTGAGCTTATGTACAAAACCATATTACAGATATTAACATATTTCATGATTCATTATTATATTCAATTGCGTTAATGATTTAACTATTAACATATTAAATGTAGTGTTGAAATTTTATGCCAACTTATTTTTTTTCTTCATATAAGGCATAAAGGTTTACATATTTGAACTTAACAAATTTTATAAACTAAAATCTTCATTTTATCTTCACTTCTTCAATTTTACACATTAACATATTTCAGCCATATTTAACAATCAACTCATGATTCAATATCATATTCATTTTATTTGAAGTTCTTCAATTTTACTAAACTCTCAAAACTTTCACTAACTACATATAAAATATTCACATATTTTAAACATCTAACATGTGAAAACATAATAAATTTTAAGCAACATGCCAACTGAATTTAATTTAATCATATAAATTATTATATACGTACTACATATATACAATCAAGTAACATAAATTTTCAATAAATTTTACTAACATATAAAGTACGTATATACTACATGTATACATCTAACATGTGAAGAATGTATTTAAAATAACATCTCATACCAATTTAATTATCAAACTCACAATATTTTAAATAGATTTCAAACACATAATTTAATTTAATAACGTTCAAATATCGAACTCAATATTCTAAATAAATTTCGACCTCACAATTTAACAACGTTTAATTTCACAATATTCTAAATAAATTTCACAATAAATTTAAGAACGTTTAATTTCATAATATTCTAAATAAATTTCAACCTCACAATATTTTAAATAAATATCAAATTCACAATATTTAAAATAGATTTCAAACACATAATTTAGTTATTTTACTAACACATAATTTAAGAACATATATAAACAACCACTAACAAAACTAAATTACATAATATTCAAACTCACAAATTTCTTATCTTCTTTCTTGCTTGAGAGGACCTTGAACTTCTCTACATAAGTAATAACAAAATGTTATTAGCAACCTAATCATAGAATTTAAATTTACAAAAGTAATAACTTAATTGAATAATAATTACAAATACTTACTTGAATTCCTTCACTCTTTGGATGAAATTGATCACAAAAATAACCATTTTCTCAAAATTTTGTTTGGGAGAAATTGTAATTTGCAAGTGTGTTCAATGGAGTTGTGAAGCATCCATATTTATAACGAGCAAAAAATGAAAAAAATAAAATAAAATTCAAGAAGCCATTGTGTGCCTGCCACTTCCATAACTGCTACTTCTGAAATTCTCCCACGGCATAATGCTCAGCACAGCTTTTTCCTTTTTTTAAAATCCAGCTGAGCCTTGGTCAAAGGGAAAAAAAGCCGGTCAACCCAGTGAAACGACGTCGTTTCACTGGGATTTTCAGCAAAAAAAATTGAGATGAGCGGCCCGCCTCCTCAGGCGGCCCGCTCACCTCTCGCACGCAGGCCTTGCCCTGCAGGCCGACGAGCGGCCCATTGGCTCGCCTCTCCCATTTCTCAGCCCGCGCGCCTCACGCTAGGCCTACTCTAAGCCTTGATAATTGATAATTGGTGGCTCCACTTGATTATGTGACAAAAAAATGCTTTAAAATAATCCATTAAATAACTGTACATTTTATGATTTTTATATGTATAAAGATATGTGAATTTTCAAAAGGTACTGACAATAAACATACCTGGATTTAAAATCTCTCCTTCTCTTGTAAAATATTTGTTACGGTCCAGTGCCGACAAAAGGGACTGTACTTCTGTTTTAAATAGATGTTTCATTATTAGTACAATTTAAATAGTTTTTGTTATTACAATCTTGATAAATAATCTGTGATTCCGCTTTTAATGATCTCCTTGAGTATCATTAACATCTAAGATCATGATTACCACTAACTAGCATTCATCATTCTCACATACATTCATTAGGTTGCCACAAATCAAGGGTTGATGGTCTTTTCAATCACTAAACCCACTCAAAATACTCATTGGGGATACAATTCTATCTTCTAGCTAAACTCACAATTCACAAACAAATGTATTTCATTTCAATTGCCACAAACTTCATCTTCCTCCTTTCTTCCAAGTTCCAACCAATAGCCCTAAACTCCTCCTCTCTCTCCTCAACTCTACCATGGCCAAAGTCCCAACATGCACATATATCAATCTTTAATTTCAAAAAAATCACAACAAAATTACTCCAATTTTAACTCCATCAATCCCATAAAAGTTCACTTTTCACAACCCACCCAAAACTCACTTCCTCCATGAACACACCTAACACCCTTCCATTCCAATATTATAATTTATCATTGGAAACTTCAAATTTACATCAAATAACACTTACTTAGTGTCAATTGAACAAACTAATCAACCAAATCAAAAAGGAAATGATGAAGGAAATTGAAGGAAAGCATAAAATGTACCTAACAATCACTCTAGAATGAAGAAGAAAAGGGAAGCAAGAGGGATGCGTGGTCAACGATAGGCACCGGAGGCCCCACCTATCTGCGCCGGCAAGTGGCAGTGGCCATGTAGAGGTGCACCACTGGGCAGAGGGCAGGGGTGAGGGTTTGCCGTGTGTGTAAAGGGGGGAGGAGAAAGCACTGAAATAAATAAATAAAAAACTTGACTTTGTCCCCCATTAACTCTACCTAGTTTTTTTTTTGTGTTTTTAATCATTTCATTTTCGTTTTTTCCTCTTTCGGTAAAAAAAATATCAGCTTACTAACTCAAGAAAATGGGCCCTTGATTTGGGTCTATTCCTTGCATTTTACCCAAAATAAGACCACAAATACAATTCCACATCCATTTTAATCTCATTTAACTTTTAATAGCTTCTTAATTTGTGTAAGAATGTTATAGTTTGAATCATACTAATTAGTATGTACTTTTGTACTCATTTTTCTTTTATTTTGTTTATACACATTATTATTCTTTTTACGTAACATAAGTAGGTAAATTATTGAAAAAATTAATATGTCATGTGAAAAATAATAAGTTCCATTCATGTTAATAGATATAATAATCTTTATTTACATATAGGTTTGAATGATTTTATGCGAAGCATAACTAAATCTTATTTCGACGCCATTTTTGTCATCTGAACATGCAGTCGCATAATTATTTCAAACATTGAATTAAAATGCGGCACTCAACTTTGTTAAATTGAAATTAGCTAAATTAATTGGCTTGGTAAGGCTTGGGCTATTACAATTGCCCCTTGACTTCATTCTCTAGTTAGAAGGAATGACGAGTTAGGATAATGAAATCATTCTTAGTGCACATTTAGGGTTTTTGTCCATTCACATCTTTTCAACTTCTCTTACTCTCTTAAAAGGAGTTTCTCAATCAGACAAGCTCTTGAGATTTAAATCAAAACATCTTTCCCATCTCATCGATGCTAAAAGGAGAAAGACTGATCATGTAGTCTTGCAATTTCTGTATTGAAGACTTGTATTATGACTTTTTACTCATTTAATAAAGTTTTATGAATTTAAGTTCTGTGTGTGAATTTTTATTTCTCTCAAGTCTTAATTCAACCTTGTGGAATTCCTATTATCAATTCCTTAGTTGAAGCTATTGACCTAATCTTAGGAATTTTGCCCCTTACAAGTCTTAATTCAGCCTTAACTACATCTAAAAGCCCATCTTAGAAACTTTTTCTACTATTCCACACAATCTCTTCATTCACACTTAGATCAAATGATTCATAATACAAAGTCAAACATAAGGGAATGTAAGCATTGCTTTAGTGATTCTGCTAGAATTTAAGGTATTTCTTCTAGGGAACTACAAAGTTCTCGGCCTAGTTACAGAATTTAACAAGTGCTTACATGGAAAGAAAGACAACTTGTTGTGGAAACCTATGCATAGTAGCATTTGAAATCATCCACATGCCATGTGTTTGGAACCTCTTTGTCCCTCCAGCATGAGAAGCTTGTAGCGCCCTTTCTAGTTTAGTCGAACTTCCCTGGGTGCTTTCCAAGTACTTCCATACTTCTAAGGACTAGGCCACCAAGCTTCAAGGGTCGATGACTCACCCTTTTACTATGTACCTTGGTGATTCTAGCTTTGTATAACACTATTCTCATGTGAGCTTTTTTCCTTATTTCTGACAGCATGTTCAGGGCTTCATCCCATGCCTTTCATTTTGTATTCGCTTATACCCAAACCTCAAGTTAGTTTAATCTGCTTCTACAAGTATTAGGGATTCTTCACTATATGCAAGCATTAAAGATGTGTGATGCATGGAAGACTTTAACAGTTGTCTTTAAAGACTATAGAATCGCAGGTAGTTCATCTTCTCATGTCATTTTGGCATTTTCAGTTTCTTCCTCAAGGCCTGGATTTTTTGCTTGTTAGTGGCTTCTGCCTATCCATTTGCTTGAGTTCATATAAATGAAGTGTTATGGAAGGAAATTTCTAAGTCTCCGCAGTATTCCTTCGTCTTCTTATTAATGAATCGCCTTCTATTGTCCACGGTAATGGATCTCAGAAGTCCGTATCTTGTAATTGCATCTTTCCACAGAAAGTTATATAGTCACCACTGACTCAATTTCTACCCTCTTTGTAAAGTAGTCTCTTGGCCAATGTTACTAGTAGGTGCTTCCTTTTTGTGTGGCTTAATGAAAGGGGCCTAGGATGCTAGTTTTCCATCTAGGGAAAGCGAATAAGCCCATTGTTATAAAGAGATTAATAGCTGGTTTATGTATTTTAGGTAATGGAACTGGCATTTATTTTTAACTTTCTGACATAGTCTAGTGCATTTTTTAGCACGCCAATAGAATCCTACTCTCAACACTTTTCTTGCTAGCACTCTACCCCCTACATGATCCATAATCTTCCTTGTGGATTTCTTCAAGGGTGTAGTCCGTTCTCTCTTTGATCACACAATTTAATAGGGTCTTGCATACTCTCTTTTGTACAATTTTCCTTGAAGTATGCAGTAACATGCTCCTCTTTTTCTTGACTTTACTGCTTCTTTTAGATCATATTAGAGCTTTTCACTTCTAGATAATGTACGATTGCTGCCATCTAGGAGTTAGCCACATCTACCATAGAGATATCTTGAGCGTCTATTCTTATGTCTCATTACTTCTCAGAAGATTGATCTTGCCAAGTTATTTTTGCTAAGCTTACTGACTTACTTAATGCATCTATTTGATGGTTGTGTAATATTGCTATGTGGGTTATCTCAAATTGGAGGAAGTTTCTAATGGTTTTTTGAACCTTATAAAGGTATTTGACCATCTAGCTTCCCTTAACCTCAAACTTTTCCCTGATGTGACTGATCGCTAGTTGTGAATCACCGAAAATTGTGACATTCTTTGCCTCTTGAGTTTTGCACATCTCTAGGTCCACTATGGCTGCTTTTTACATTTGCTTTATTGTTGGTGATGAGAATGCAAACCTCAGGGAATATTCATATTGTTCTCATCTTATGGAGATTAGGATCAATCTAGCCCCCTTGCCTACTCTATGTGGAAGATCCATCTATGTAGACTGTCCACCAGTATGGTTCTAACTCCAGGCCTTTATCCTTGAACCTGCACTTTGTCAGGAAGCTTGATAGGGCTTATGCTTTGGTTGTGTTCTAGATCTATACTCCACTCCAAAGCTCGACAACTCTACCACTCAGAGTAACATGCTTCCCGAAAAACCATACTTCTGTATGATCTTCTTTAGTGGTTGATTTGTAAATACCTTAACTGGATTTGCCCAAAAATAGGGTCGTAACTTTCTTATTGTTGTGATTAGGGCTACTATCAGCTTCTTAATATTTGGATAATTGAGTTCTGGACCTGTTAAGACATGGTTGACAAAGTAGACTTGAATTTGTTTCCTATTTCCTTCCCTTACCAAGATGCTGACAAATACTTATGAAGATCTTTTCCAAGGCTAAGGTTTGCTAGTGAAGGTATCTCAGGCAAATACTAGTTGAGTTACTGAAAGACTTTCTCTACTTCTTCACTCTATCTAAAGTCTTTGATTGACCTCAGGCACTTGAAGAACAGAAAACACTTTTATGTTAGGTTAGAAACAGATCTTCCGGTCAGTCAATTTGTAAACCTATCTAACAATTCTAGCGCTCTACATGTCTAGGACTACTTTACCTTTTTTTTCACTATGTCAATTCTTCTTTCATTAATTATAAACCCCAGAAACTGGCAAGTTGATGTTAGAGATGTCAACAAATTAGATTTGGATCAGATGTTGAAACTAGGGATGACAATGGGTCGGATCTGGATCGAGTCCATTGGATCCAGACCCATTTAAATTTTTTGGAAATGGACCCAAACCGGCCCCAGATCTGTTGGGTCTGGAAAGATGGGACCTAGGCACAGATCCTGCGAGTCTGGCAGGTCCACATGTCCTCAACGGGTCATAACTGTTTTTCACATTAAATTTTTTTTTTCCCACATTCCAAGATGAATTGCCACATTCTAAAGGCAAACAATTAATTTAAAAGGCATGATATTTGATAAAAAATATTCTGGTTACATATGCAAAAGCTAAGTATTCTTACTTAATCATACACATCAAAAATAATATTTCAATAAAAACCACAAAGATAATGTCCATCAAATTTTAAACAAATATAACAAAATAGTTCTTTTTCTACAACCGGTAGAAAGCAAAATGACTTTGGGTTTACTAATTTAGAGTTACTTTAGCCAATTTCTTTTGCCACATTTTTGTTTTTAAAAAAAAAATTAATGGGCTTTAAACAAGTCTGAAGCCTGATCTGGGTCTAAAAAATTCAAACCTAGACCCCGACCTGACCCACGTCCTTCGGACTCAGACCCACTTAAGACCCTTCAGGTCTCGCTTGATTGGACCCACACCCTCCAATTTGGGTTGGGTTTGATGAGTCTAGGTCGGATCCATGACCTACTGCGATCCCTAGTTGGAACATCCTAATTTTAATCCAATTAAATTTGGATATGAAAATATGACCTAAATCCAATTCGATGGATCAAAGGGAACCTCTAAATACGATCCGAGTCAGATCAAATTGAAGCTGAATTTGATCCGATCTAAGATGATTCCCTTTGTCTGCAATAATTTTGTATTATTTTTTCATTTAATCTTATTCCATCCACCTGCCGATGGGTTAATATATGCCTTTCTATCCAATTAACCAAATCTTTGAATATTTAAGCTAAATGAAGAATTAAAAAAGTACATTTTTCATATTCATTAAACTGACAACGTATTCCAATGATCACTAGTTTTAACAAGTACGAGCTATATTTGAAATATCTCACAAATGACATAAGTCGAACCTATTAAAAAAAAATCATTAAGAACTCCAATCCTTGAAGTGCTCTATTTAGCCATTCTTAGCTACTGGTCTTCAATTTTCTCAAATTTGTAATCTGCAATCTACAAAATAGTGAAAATACAGATTAATCAAAATAGAAAATACAAATGCAATTTTCAAAATAAAAGTTATAAAATCTCAATATTACCTTGGGTTTTTTCTTGAGGTCAAACGTCTGCCTCTTCATCTTCAAGAACAGTGCCCAATAATAAAGCATTCTTTTTGATAGCATCTACAAATCGAATAATAAAAGAAGATTAAAAAATTTATATTAGATGCAGAAGATAAACAAATGTGATCAAAGAAAATTGAAGTGAATAGTTGCCTTAAATTGTATAAATCGTCAACTTTGAAGACATATTATAATTCTACATTTGATAAATGAAGTCTACTATACTATGGACTAATAACTTTGCCATGCATACTAAATAGACTTGGCAAAATTGACCCAAAATTCGTACCGAATGATCCATACCCATACCCAACCTGACATTCGAAATAGGCTCACCCGAAAGTGGACCCGAAACCCGAATTGACTTGAATCGAATCATACCTAACCGGAAAGTTTCTACAAAGTTGTTTGTTTTTGCATGAGAAACGTATTGGACCAATAATCAGTTGGTTCGAAGTTGACCTGAACTGAAGTTCACCCAACCCAAGCCAAATTGACCCGAAATGTCACTTAATCTAAAACATGATCTAACCCAAATTTAACCCAATCCATACCCGAACCAAATAACCATTTGTTAGGTCTAATACTAAATAAAGTCTTTGAATGAATGGTAGACATAGTTACTGTGAGTAGATCTCTAGCTATCCTTGAAAAGATATGATATTTGCTTGAGTTAGAACTCCACCATGCCAAAATGCTAAATTTTTACTCATCTATAACAAAGGTTTTTTCTTCCAAATTAACATCAACATTAGATTTAGAAAACATTTTAGGTGGTGATTCTAGCACATGCTTTCTCACAAGCTCCCACAATCATATGTCTTATCACATGATCACTTCCCAAGAATAGCATCCAACTCCATTGTCTTCAAGGAAGAAGACTCATTTGTAAAGTGCATTTTGCTCTTGTAATCATCAACAAGTTAATCAAAAAGCATTTTGTTCACACTTAATCTCATAACCATTATCATAAATAACATGAACATAGAAAGACATGCATTTTGACTTCTTTTTAGGATCTAAAATCAATGCCAATGCTAAAATGCCATTAAATACATGCAAATACCTATCAAGTTTCAAATTATATTCATTGCTATTACTTCAATCGCACTATTCCCATAAGCCAACCACTTTCATAAAGCCAAAGTTATTTTACAAACTTTCTGAAAATATGAATTGCAGTGGGATAATGTCTACCTGAAAAAGCTTTAGTTGACCCACTAAATAATGTACTTTGCCATTTGCCATTCATATGGAGTAGGTAGAGGAGACTTTTCTCCTTTTTCTTTGTTATTTTTCTTCAACTGGGCAAAAACCTATGTATAAATTAGAGCAGTCTTCAACATTTCATAAGGTTGAATTCCATCTTGTCTTACAATTCAAGACAAGCTTCTTACGTCCACCAATGTTGACATATCTACAAACTATCTTCAAATTTCTCAACCCCTTTGGGAGTTATTGTCTAAAACGCGACTGCATTACGAACTTTCTCAATTACGTCACCGATGGCATGCAAACCATCTTCAAAAATCAAATTCAAAATGTGAGTACATGCAATACTTCATATGTAAAAATTTTACCATCCACAATGAGCATCACAGGGTCAACCTTTTCAAACAAAGTCTCTACCGCACCATCATTAGCAATAATTGTCTAGAGTAATAGTAGATATTATCTCCTCCAGATTGAAATCAACCAAACATTCAAGTAGCAGTTTAACAATTGTCTCTTTAGTATGTAAGCATAGCACATATGCAAACCTAATGCACGTTAGTTTTAAAAAAAAAGGAAAGAATAAAACAGATAACGTCACATTGATACAATATAAGACTCTCAAAGTCGATCTAACATATAGTAAATAAGGTAATTATCTGATAAGTCGACTTTGCAAGACGCAGTCATCATGAATAAAGCGTGTTGGCATGGCCATGCACCCCTTCCTTTGATTTTTATAGGTCCACATGTTGGTGGTAGTAGGTGTAATATTCCGACGTAAAGCATAAATAATTATTAATAAATAAAAATTATCAATAATGAATCAGTGAGTCATGACAATTATTTTTGTAAAACTATTGATTCTTGTATTCATGAAATGGAAGACAAAAAGAATACCATGATGCAATATTTTAAGGCGCCTTTTTATTTGTTTGAATAAAGAAGCTATCAAATAAATATTTTTAACTGCTTTTCAAAAGAATTGTGAATGTTTTGCAGGTTTAAGAGCTCCCAAAGCGACCTGACAAGAATAAATTGTGCAAAAATTAATTAGTAAAATGAGGTCCTAATGTAGTACTTCAAGCTCACACAAAATTTGGAGGATGGAAGGAAATTATTTTTAAGAAAAGACGATGGGAAAAAATGTGAGAAATTGAAGAATTAAGGTAAAAGAGGTTTTTAGATACATTGAGATAATATCATAAATTTAAACAAGAAAATTTTAAGGGAGATATGAGAATTCTCTGGAGTGGCTTAGAAGATTGCGGGCATACGAGGAATTGAGAAAGAAGTGAGGGCAAGCCGGTACTTTTGTAAGAGAGAAATGGGGACAACGTTGTCCAAAAACAGGTGAAGTCGAAATGTTTTGATTGCTGATGAACGTGATTGGTTGAAAGGAGTCCACGGGATATGATTTCTAGACCTTTCAGGGATGTAAGCATGAGATAGTTTGCCTGCTTTATCAGGCAAGCTCTTGTTCATTCACCACTCCCAATACGCTTACATTTCTCTCTCGTCTTCTTCTTTCTTCTTCCCATCAGCTACTATTGCATGCTGTTGTTTCTTCCTGCTAGATGTTGTCAATGTTACTGTCCTCAGCCTACGAAAAGCATCAGCAAGCCATCCACACTTGTTCTTCATTTGCTTTCATTGGATTTTAGCATTGAGTATATGCGCTTTCACCTTTTCTATCCCCTTGCAAATCCAACCCTCGCCTTTCTCGCCATGGATGGATTGTTATGTGCAAATGTATTTTAAGTTAAAGTAAGTAAGCTAAAGTAAGTGAATTTGATGAGATCAAGAGAGTTGTCATGTTTGGTGATCAAATTGTAAGGATCAGGAAAAACTTAATTTCTCGAGGGAAGTTTTTAAAATGTTTTAAAATTTGAATTTTTGTGATATTCAATCTGTATGCAAGGTTAATTTGGTTTGATTTTGACATTTGAGTGATTAAATTAAGAAATGATCTATTTTTGGGTGGAATATCCTTGAGGATTGACATGGAGGAAGAAAGAAGGAAGCTTGAATTTTGGGTTTTGATGACTTGAGTGTGCAAAGTCGTGATTAATACGAAACTTTTTCATTTTAACTGAATGGCATGAAGATTTGATGCGATTATGTGCGTAGTTTTTTTTTTTTTTTTTTTTTTTTGGTTTGTTTGTTCGTTGAGGAAATAAGGAGATCTAAAGAAAGAGACCCTGAATATTTAAAATTCAGGTTTTGTTAGCATAAAGGGAAATAAGGGCACTTGTTCATGAATTTCAGAAGGGCTTATATTTTAAGACTATGGCACCTTTTGAGATGTAATGATGGGAACAGAAAGAATAAGGTAAATGTCAAAAGTATTGTACTTAAGGTTACATTGATATGATATGCAGTTATTATAAACTAAGTATTATTTAAGTGGTCTATTTCAAAGAAGGGGAAGACAAAATGTGACTTTTCTTAAGTTAAAATAGATGAGACGATAATTTTATAAAATTTACATGTTCAAAAAGGGATATTTTTGAGAAAATGACCATGTTTCTTTACATGGTAATTCTCAATGAAAAAGGGAAAATTTTTATTTGTTTCTTTTAAAATGAAAAAAGTCAAAGGAGTGATGTTTATGATTTAAAAAGAAATTAAAAAAAGGTAGTATTTATGTCCTTCGGTGAATTTTAGAGTTGGTTATTTTTCAGAGCTGAAAGAGCAAGATATTTCAAAGGAAAAAAAGTAAGTGTACTGCTTTAGCTTGAAAGGAAAATTGATTTAATTAAAAGATGAATTGAAGGACTAATAACACTGGTAGAAATATTTAATTGACGCAGAATCCGGTCACTTGGGCATTCTTTCTAAAGAGGCAGCTCTTCAAACCTAACAAACTCGGCTTCAAAGAACTATGTGAGCAAAGAAAGAGACACAAGAGGTATGCCTATTGTCTGCATTTTTCTAAGTGATGTTGCATGCTTGAATAACTGAATGTTTAAATGATTCGGTTTATGCTTGTTTTAAAGGGGATGCACTTGACAACAAAGTGATGAATAATTGGAGGGCCCAAGATGGATACTTCCCCAGTTGAAAAAAAAAAAAGGGCTCGACAATGTGCATCTTCAAGAAACAGATTATTAACAATAACAATGAGCTCATTGGCAAAAAGGAATTCCACTAAATGAATTTCATGTGAAGTAAGAATGTTTATGAAAGTATAATGTGCTCCCTTATGATGCTTCAAAACAAATGAATTTATAATTCAGACACACTCACTGGCTCTGAAACATTAATTTACGGTACAAGGGTAGGCGAACTGAAATATTTTATATTTTTTCAGGTAGAAAAGTACTTGAATTGTCTAATAAGGACAAAGTGGACAAGGAAACCGGTCTAAGATGTGATGTTTCATGGCTAACTGCTTTATGCATATGTTCAAGTAATTGCATTCACAAATATAGTAATGACTCTTGGGTGCACCAAATCAAATCAAGACAGGCACTAACTTCTATTTATGTTTGGATTTTAGGCTTGTAATTTTTTGTTTTTATCGACTAAGTGTATTATGTCTAATGTTTTAAGTGATAGCCAAATGTTTAAAGTATGTGTTTCACAAGCACAAGCCGTGGACCATGTATATTCAAGTATTTCTTATGTTCAATTTTTGTCGATTATAAAGTACGTTGTTGACAATTTTGGTTAGCTAGCCTTGTAATCATAGAACTTTTCTAAATAAGCTTTTTCCTAAGAGGCTAGTATTTATAAGGCAAAGATTAACTAAAGTCACAAGTCTATAAATTAGGATGTTCTTAGGAAAAACAAAAAAGATGGTTAAAAATATTTAAGAGCCTTGTTTCTTCCAAGGAACGACAGTAATGTCTCAACGAAAAATATTTTCTGCTATCCTTTTTTGCTAATTAAATACGGTACTTAGCTTGATTTGTGGTTTTACTTAGTTGAGACAAGTGGTATCAGAACAGGCATTTGGTTTCAACCAAGAGCCATAGGATGCATGTGTTTAGTTGCATTTGAGTGCTACGTGATTTAGTTATTAGCAAATGGGAAGTGATTTACCATTGCACCACTAGGTACGTACACAGTACTCTAGGCGTTTTTAGAGGGGCTTGCATTGAGAATTGCCCAGGTAATAGATAGTAAATAAACTGGCCTACAGGACATGACTCATGCAGGTATTTCTGCTATCCTTGAGGAAATGTCCTGCCAGACTTGGTTGATCACTCCTACTACTGAGGTTTCCTACCCCTGAAAAATTTTGGTATTCCTCTCCTTCCAGGTATGATAAACAGTAGCTATGATGGCAAGGTAGGTCATTATCCTTAGCTGATAGTTTTGGATAGTAATTTCTTCCAATTAATCATTCTCTATACTGCAATGATTTCCCAGCATTCTACCCAATAGACCCTACGATACTCCCTTAGAGAAGGCACATGAATATAATGGGTGTCCATTAGTCTCATCCTCCTTGGCACATGAGCAACATCTGTTAGCAAGATGTTATCCCACCAGTTGTATTCTGTCCTGAGTGAATAGCCTATCCTGCTCGCACATCCATGTGATAACAGTGAATTTACACGCCTTCGACTTGTTCCACACCAACTTAGTCGAAGGCACCTTAGTAACTTTGGATATCAGTTGTCTATATCTAATAGACATAGTGCATTATGCTGTCCCTTTATTCTTTAGATTAGTAAGCTGCTCCCTTACCTTCTCTCTGACTTTTAGTAGTCTTCTCTAATGCCAACTGTAATTATTTTTTGGGTAAATAGTTCCATATAAGAGAGGCTCTCAGGTAATAATGATGCACCCATCTAGGCCACAAAGAATCCTTTAGTGTATCTAAATGCCAAACACGCTTGCATGAGGCTGCAATTTTCTAGCTTAATACATCCCTCAGGCTAAGACCACCCTCATTTTTTTAGAAGGCAACAGACATCCCAATCCTCTGGTGTCCTTTTCTCTCCCGTAGAAAGGTTCTACAAAGTTCAATCACATTTCATACCAAGGGGCAAAGCAAAAACTTGCTCTACAATAAGAATGCATCCCTATTAGGACATTGTTAACTAGCTTCACTCTCCCAGCATATGTCAACTTATGAAATTACCAATTCCTTATCCTAGTGGAAATCTTATCAATAAGAACCTGGTAGTCATTCTTGTTCAATCTTGAAGATTTTACATTCACACCAAGGTATCTAGTGGGTAATTTCCCTTGCTAAAACCCACTTAGCTTCAGTAGTTCATCTTTTGTTGCTTTTGGAACTCCTACCAGAATAATCTGGTATTTATTTGGGTTTTGCCTGCAATCCTGAGCATGCCGAAAAGTGTTCAAAAACACCCATAGAATACATAACACTCTGACATGTGGCGTTACAGAACATTAGTAGATCATCAGTAAAATAAAGATGGGTCAGCTCGATTCTTTGGTACGGCGGGTGAAAAGAAAATTCAGGAGGCATCATTGCCAATTTCAATGCCCTGTCATTGTCCATTATCAATATAGATAGGAGGGGGTCATTGGGTCTCTTTGTCTCAACCCTCTCCTACTATCGAAGAATCCAAAGGCCCTCCCATTCATATTGATGCTAAAACAAGTTTTGGATTCACAAGTCACCACTTTTCTACAAACTGCTTGGGAAAATCAAGAGCAGTTAGAAGCAGATGAAGGAACTTCTAACTAACTATGTCATAGGCTTTCTCTAGGTCTATTTTCATTAAACACCCAGAAGAAATTCCTTTTCTGTTATAGTAGCTCACTAGGACCTCATTCATTATAATATTGTGCATGATTGACCTACTTTTGCCATCTATCAATTAGGTGAGGAATAACCAATTTCATCCTCTTGTAAATCATCTTGGAGATAATTTTATAAAGGACATTGCAACAAGTGATAGGCCTTAAAGTCATTTGTTACTTTGGGCACCACGGCAATCATAGTGGCGTTGACCTCCTTTAGTAATTCCCCTCTCTAAAACGGGGGGAAAAAAAAAAAAACCCAGCATAACTCTAGTCAATTATCTTTCCTACTGATGTTCCAAAGCTTTTGAAAAATTAGTTATCATATCCATCTGGTCTAGGGCTCTTTGAGCTGTCAATGGAGAACACAACTTCTTTGACATCCTCCACAGTATATGGTTGCAGTAACATACTTTTATGCTCATTTTTTACTATATTCCTCTTCATAATAACCTCCCAAAGAGGGTTCTGTGCATTTCCCTATTTAGTAAAAAAAAAAAAACCTTCTAAAGTGGCTGACAAAATGTTGCCCAATATGTTCATTACCGTACAACAAAGGACCATTACTATCCTAAAGACACAATATTTTGTGCATACGTGTCTCTTTTACTTAATCACGCCATGGAAAAAAGAGGAATTCTAACCTCCCAACTTCAGCCAATTCTCCTCTGGTTTTTGCTTCAGTAACTTTGTGGAGGCAGTGCCCCACTTAGAGTTGAGAAAAGCTGACCCGATACGATTATCGATCCGAACTCGACACGAAGTTAAGTGGGTTTGGGTATAAATTTTTGACCCGTTTAATTAAATGGGTTGATACGTTCAACCCGTTTAATTAAATAGGTTAGGTCCAGGTTGAAATTCTCGACATGAAAAAATATCTATTTAACCCGTTTAATTAAATGAGTTAAATAACTCAACTCATTTTTTCATTTATCATTTATCCATTTACTTTTTATTAGATAATTAAAAATATAAAAATTTTTAAAATTGTGAATTATGACGAATTAGGGGAATTTTAAAGAGTAATTATTTAATGTGATATGTAAACTTAATTTTTAACACTATAATTACGTATTAGTTGAAGATATTAAATGTGTAAATGGTTAATTAGCCAACTGAACTTGACTTGTTTATCTTAAACGGGTTAAGCGGGTCCACCCGTTTAAAAATTAAATGGGTACAGGTCAAGGCTTTTCAACCCGTTTAATAAACGGGTTTAGTTCAGGTCGAGAAATCTTCAACCCGTTTAAATTCGACACGAATACGAACCCGACCCGACACGACCTATTACCCAGCTCTAGCCCCACTTCTTGTATTCTAGCATTGTAGTCTCTTTATCAGCATAAGTATTGAAGGTTGAATCGACCCCCCTTTTAGCGTTCATCTAAACTTAAGACCAGTTTGAATCCTCCACCCCCTTAACTCCAGTAACTTCTTTATTTCCTCGTTCCACTCATCTTCCATGCCCCTCATTCTCTTCTTAATTGGGGACACCCGTAAACCTGGCCCATATTGCAATTTCGACTTTGAAAGATTGTTATTGTATGAAATGCAACCACGGTATACATGACCCAGTAATCCACACCCACAGCAAAAATTCGGAAGTCTAACATACTTCAACTTGATCCACTTTGGTTTCCCAGCTATATTAACTCTCATTCCGCACATTAATTGTCCTGTTATGTCCAAATCCACTCGGAATTTTAGCTTTTTACATGCACAGGGCTAAAATATCGACATCAACATGGTCTCCAAATTTAATTAGCAGCCAGGTATTCAGTAAAGGCATGTGTTTTTTTTCCTTGACGGGTAGGTCGTAGGCTTTTACCCAGGATCTCACCCTATCAAAAACAATCCCTGGAGGTTGTTCATCTCTCGACATTTCCTTGAGCAACAAAACATAACCATCGAAGGCCCATGGTCCTTCATTCAGGCCCTCATCCTTATTAACATGACGAAAGAGCTGAAAAGCAAAAAGATTTTTATCACGGTCCTTGATTACAACCTCCCTGGTAGGTTTCCATTTATTCTTGATGGTCATCTTCAATGCTTCACCATTGAAATTATTCTCAGTATAAAGTTTCCAACCAGGCATAATGGCACCTGATTATTAAGTGCAACACTTTCCAGGTCATAGAAATCCAAAATATCCTCCTCTGCCTTAGTAAATCTTAGTTTGTTGAAATCATCTTTAGTCCCCAAAGCCATGTCTCCAAATTATGCACAACAAAAGCGTATTTAGATAGACTTCTATAACACGTAAAAACCCTAGAATAATTCTAGGTTTAACAAGTGGTCGAGGACACCAATACACCACCAAGCAGGGGTGTTTGAAAGCCTATGCCACGTGTCACGGGGCCATTACCCTCTCCCCAAAAGGCCGGTCTGATAGGGTGTGCAGCGTCACCGCTTATAAGCCCAGGACCTTCCCATCACTTTTCTGATGTGGGATTCTTGTCCGTGACACTTTCCCCCATCCAATCCTGTGACACCCTCGTCACAGATGAGACCCCCTGCCTACCCCTCTCATCGGAGCGCTTGGCGGGACATTGGAGTTGGGTCTGAGTTGGCTCTGATACCAGTTGTTACGGGGCCATTACCCTCTCCCAAAAGGCCGGTCTGATAGGGTGTGCAGCGCCACCATTTATAAGCTTAGGACCCTCCCATTACTTTTTCGATGTGGAACCCTTGTCCGTGACACAAGGCACTACCAATTAACAATCACTCTCAACGATAACCGCGGGGTCCAGGACACCACACAATGGCTGAGACCCTAGAAATCACCTTTTAGGGTTCCACCACAATGGAGGTTATGTGCAACAACTTTATAAATTACTATATTAATGATGCTTTTAATTTAGCTAACATAAATTAATTATTCAATTTTTTAGAAAATTTAAAAAATTATTTTCATATCTTATTCACACAAATAATAATACAAATTAAAATAGAAGAGTAAAATTAATTAAATACGTTTAGTGGTTGGCTACATGGATATTATTTTATGTGATAAGCTAAAATTTTGAGCCTTGCATTGTGGCGGGGAAAGCTTGAGAGCCAAAAAATTAGCTATTGGGAGATGTGGATGGAGTAAGCTCCACTTGTGAGCCAAAATTTTAACTCACCATCCATATGCTTTAGTAAGAAATATCACTTTAACCCCTATCCTCCTGCGGTTGGTGCGTGTAGTGCTAGCTTCAGCTTTCCCTTTTCCGATAGCTTTATTAACTGTTGCCCTTGCAAGAGTTGGACAACTTCTCATGTCTTGTACTTTGGGTATTAACCTATGGGTTTACTTAATGATCGAAAAGATTATGTATACCTTCTAATTTTTATGTTGTAGTTAGTATTATACTATATATTTCAAGTTTAGAAATTTTGAACTGTAATCTTCTAATTGAGATGATTCTTAAAATGTAGATATCAAGGCCTTTTCTTTTCGTTGGTAAACCCAATTTACCAACATCAACTAACTTCAACCTACTTTACTAACTTCAATAAAAAAAATACCTACTTCAACTAATTTCAACCCACTTTAGTCAACTTCAACTATTTTAACCAACTTCTACGTACCCATCACACACAAAAAACTTCAACCCACTTTAATCCACTTTAACAAAAAAATACCCACTTCATCGTGCTTGAATCCACTTCTACTAATTTCAGTCAATTGTACCCATTTACCAACTTATATTTTCCAACGAAAAGAACAGGCCTCAAATGGTATATTAAATTGGCATGTCCACTTTTTAGTTATCTTTTTTATGGTTATGCCTAACTTACATACCTATGGAATGACTTGCACAATCGTGTTATGCATCAATGATACTCTCAACCTCTTTTTTTACGTAAATTTATTTGAATTCAAGTTGTCTTTAATCTAGCTAGTTATAGAAAAGATACATAATCATGGAGTTAGCGGATAATTTTAGTCAAATAAATTACATTATAGGATCAAAAGAATACTTTTGTAAATGGCCTCCACTGCTTGAGAAATCTTATCATATTTAGGAAATAAATATTTTATTGTATCTTATTATCTCTTAGCACTACAAGAAAGCGCATGGTTAGAGACCGAAAATTTTCGGTCTCTAAAATAAAAGAATTCAATCTCAATCTGTTTTCAGAGACCGAATTGAGACCAAAAAGGGGCCGGTCTCGAAATCATTGGTCGCAAATTTAAATTGGAGACCGAATTTTCCGGTTTGGTCTCCACTAGAGACCGCGCCTTGAGATCAGATAAATTTGGTCTCTAATCGAGACTGGGCCTCACGCGGTCTCACTTGGAGACCAAATTCAGCGGTCTCCTTTTGAGACCAGGGGACCCAGTCTCCACTAGAGACCAAATTTATTTGGTCTCTAACTAAGACCACAGAAATTTGGTCTCTAACAGAGACCAAAAATTTCGGTCTCCAGTGGAGACCACCTACCATTCGGTCTCTGACTGAGACCGGAATTTGGGCGACCAACCATTTTGATTTTTTGAGACCACCACGCCCAGTTCGGTTTCCGGTGGAGACCGATTTATTTCGGTCTCTAAAATATTTTTTAAAAAAAAATATTTTGGCTTGTTTTTTCACCTGAACCTGCAGTTTATATTTTTTTCTCAAATGCTACAATTGGTACAACATTTTTGGACGGCAAAAGTGCCACTATATATGGCAAAATCTAAATTACATTCCAAATGTCATTGATACAGCAATTATACACCAAAAAATTCCACAACCTAAATATAAATATTTACAACCCAATGTATGTACTTGTGACGCACCTGACATGTGGTACGTACCTAAGCCTACGAGGACGATTGAGAGTTGTCTGCACGAGTAGGGTGGCCAAGGAGCGCCGAGAAGCTGTCAAACCGAGCATTTAACTCCAGCAGTCCTATTCTTTGGTCATCCAACTGCTTCTTTGCAACTTCCAACTCCTCCTTCGTACTACTCAACTCCTCCCTAGTACTCCTCAACTCCTCCTCTGTCGAATGTAGTCGAGCTTGAGTGGTCTGCAACTCATTCTGTGTCGTATGCAATTGATCCTGGAGCTGCGTAACAAATGGAGAGGAATATGCAGAAGAACTGCTGCAGCTAGTACGCCTAGACGTCGTCGGTCTCTCAAATATAGCAGGACCCTCTCTTCCAAGTCCGTATATAGTGCCCTTCTCACTCCAGCCACCACTTGCCTTGAAGAACAGGTGATCATATGCAGCTGAACCCACTTGCACATCAGTTCCTGATTTCAGTTGCTCATATTTGTCCTGCATCAGTGGGATGAATTGAAACAGTCTATCAAAAAAGGGAAAATAAACGACATTTCTGGGAAGAAACGGACAGAGTTCCCCCTAAAAGTTGACAATATCCCAGGCTTATAGCCATAATTTCTACCCTGCAATACATAAAAACCACATAATACGTTCGCACGCTCAACGGGCCACACGCTCGGAGTACACCAAATACACATCTCAACGGATCACACATCCGGAGTATATCACCTCACGTGACATTGACAAAACCACAATTCCAAGCAACTTCTATAAATATAACTGAAGGAAGGGGATCAAGTGAGCTGGGTGGTAAGAGAAGTCCAAATGTACATATCAAACATATCTATCATGTAGTACTTACATAAACACTTTGCGCGTGAGCATCGCACCAAATCCGTTGACCACTCTCATCAACCTTTGAATGAGTGGTCACAAACAATTCAGCTGCAGAAGGTCTTCTTCCCAATTGCTTCGCCTAACAGACAGTCGTATATATATGTTTACGTGAGTAACCTTGCGAAATTAAATTAACGTATTCCTGTCAAGTGTTTCAGATATTCATACCAGTATGTCTGCCCACATTGTCGCTGATATTGACCCCTGGTTGCGCCCAATCTTTGCCTTTGGTCCCTCTGTCTTGTTCTTCGTGTTCCTCTCAGACCGCTTCTTGAATTCCTCATCGCTTTCCCTCTTGTGTCGCAATGACGCACGAAGATCATCCGTCATCCAAGTAATGAACTTGTCCGGAGAGCCCCTCGCGACCTTGTTCACTATGTCTTTCACCCTTACACGCACCTTCTGTTGCCATTCTCTTCTGATTAAAGCCTCGTGCTCGTGATCCCATGTGAATCGTTGCTGCATGGGAAATTCCAAATAATACCATATAATACGATTGCATTGTGTTAGTTTTTCAAAAAACTCAGTTGTAGTCGTTTTTTTCACGTGACTCATAATATGTGCTCATGTTTAACACATACTAACAAAAAAGACCAACATGAGGATAGATGACATACTTATTGGCTAAAAGATTGCATCAGCGACATATATATTTAGTGTACGTTAAATATAGGTGAATGTACAATTATTTGCATGCAGTCATATTTCTGGAAAGAAACGGACAGAGTTCCGCCTAGCAATTGACAATATCCGAGCCTTTAATACATACATTATCGTAGAAAAAAACATACATACATGTAAGTAAGATAATCTCACGCTCAACGGGCCACACGCCCGGAGTACACAAAGTACACATCTCCACGGATCACACATCCAAAAAATTTTGGAAAACAATTCATTTTTGGGAAGAAACGGACAGAGTTCCGCCTAAAAGTTGACCATATCCCAGGCTTAAAGCCATACAATACTCCCCTGCAGTACCTACAAATACATAACAAATTTGCACGCTCAACGGGGCATACGCCCGGAGTTCACCAACAATGCATCTCACCATATCACACAACCTCGTCAGTAGAGTTCATATTCAGGCACCACGCACTATACTTTAAGCTTTCATATTTGTGTCCCTATGTGTGTGGGAGGGGGGGTTGTGCGTGAGTGTGGATATATACATGTTTGCATGCTCAACGGGCCACACGCCCGAAATACACCAAGTACACATCTCAACGGATCACACATCCGGAGCATTGGATAAGGCATCCCATCAATTACAAGAAGACATTTTACTTCTCAATAC
Source organism: Carnegiea gigantea (assembly GCA_029747015.1). Lineage (NCBI taxonomy): Eukaryota > Viridiplantae > Streptophyta > Magnoliopsida > Caryophyllales > Cactaceae > Carnegiea > Carnegiea gigantea. The sequence continues at coordinate 1,163,431 of JAKOGI010000053.1, read as the reverse complement.
TTATTGAACTTCCTTCACTATGGGTATCATGTACTATATGGTGAAGTTGGGAAATATACCTTAAAACAATTCCACCAAAATCTCCTGTGATGCTTAGGGGCGTCCCGCCAACACGTAAAGGCGTCCTTGTAATAAGTTCGAATGGTTTCGGAGATGGCACGTGCGATATCTCGATGACCGAACCTATGATAGAGCATTGCCAACAAATGAAATGAAAACGTCGGACACATCTGTTTTGTATTTTTTGAATGTTAACGATGCTTACCACATGTCGGTGTTCGGCACAAGTCGAAACCTGGTCAAAGGGGTGCTACTGTCCTCCAACGGAAACTCTGGAGGCTGCATCTCCTGAGAGTCGACCCGGGTGATGGCTCTGCTTGAACCATCCATGCGTACCTACTCCTGCGCAATGTTATAAAAATCAGTTAGATAAGAGCATGCATTAGAATTTGGAAATTGTATGCGGAATGACACTAAGTATTATACACTGATCAATATTGGACACTTTGATATGAATGTAACAAATTGCATAAACACATTACAGCTAGATTATTCGCTAAAGAATTAAACAGTATACTCAACTCTCAAACTTAAACTATAAATACCGAATGCATTTACTTATGAGATTTTCTTAACACAACATCGATCCAATTTTAATGTGATCATAAAGCAATTGCATACATTCTTAGAAGTAGTAATAACAAATTCATACTTCAATTAACGGCTAAATACGATCATAACTACTTGGGTTCTCATTAGTATATACTCTACAACTACATCAAGACTTAATCTCAATCCTACACTCTACTTACTTTTTATTGTAATAAAAAGCTTTCATTATCATTAGTTATTTCGAAAGAAATTTGGAAAGCTTTCATTTTTATTATCTCTAATTCACTATCATTACGCTTTGGACGGTGACCCATTGGTAGGATAAGAGGGGACCTCTTTATAAAAAAATTTTAAAAAAAGAACCAGAAATCACAACATTTGCTAGATGAAGACAACCGAAGTTGCCAGCTAAGAAAACGAGTAGCCAATCAGGATGCAGCAAAAGATCCACCCTCCTCATGCACCCAACAAGTAGGCTAGAAAATGAAGGCCAAACTCCTCGCTGCACCCTAGCAGACGTCAAAGGCCAATAAAATCTACACAAGAATAATCCCCCCTCCCTTTTGGACGTTTTTATCACCAAGCCATAGGAACCCCCCCTCCCTTTTGCATCACAATTCATTTTTCGAAGGTACAGCTTGTGGTTTCTCATATGCTGCCTAGCACCAATACTACTAACCATTGTTGAACTGGCCAATAATAGCTCTATTTTACAGAATAAGTAGCAGCACACAAACATGGTCAAGCAAGTCCATGACACTATCAAACAACTGTTAACTATCCAGGAAAATCAAATGAGGCATTTTATCGAACACCTGGTGTGCAAGTCACTGTGAGTAACAAAATTGAAGAATGCCGTTGAATGGGAGACCAAGCACGGTTCCAGAAGTTGACATTAAGCAAATCAGAGGGATGGGGAATCGAAGCAAAGCCATCAACAGCCCTAGAATCCTCAAATGGGCACATACATTATCACCGAAGCTACACGAAAATAAGTGATACCTGGGTGGGTTGCCGGGGCTTCAAAATGCGACCTACGACCGAGCAGCTTGAAGGAGGAAGGAAGTAAGTGAGTGAGTGAGAGAGTGGAAGCAACACCGAGAGATTTCTGGGAATTTCTACCGAGTAGAGAGCGCGCGGGAAACGAACAGAGAGCAATGAGGGAGAAGGCCTGGAATCGAATTTCTGGGAAAATCAGAGACCGATGTATTTTGGTCTCAATCGGAGACCAAAATACGTATGCGGTCTCTAAATCTGAGTCCGAAAATTAATTGTTGAGACCAAGCGTTCTATTGGTCTCTAAATCATAAGCAAAAATATTACAATTACCTTTTTTAATTAGAGACCAAATGTGTAGTTGGTCTCAAATGGAGACCGAATCCACATTTCGGTCTCTGAATTAATTGCATTTTGAAACCGAAATTTTTGGTCTCCAAATTGATTTCCAGAGACCAAAATATTCGGTCTCTGGAAATCATCAAATCCTTCTCGAACAGTGAAACTCTTTGAGTCCGAAATCCTTGTGGTCAATAATTGAGACCGCGTAATGTTTCGGTCTCCAAAATTGGAGACCGAAATTAAAGTTGGTCTCAAGTTGAGACCGCATAATGTTTCGGTCTTCAAAATCTGAGACCGAAATTTATGTTGGTCTCCAATGGAGACCGTATAGTAATATTCGGTCTCCAAATTGACCTCAATTTGATACCAAAGTGTTCGGTCTCTGAATTCGGTCTCCAAACTTAATCAGAGACCAATTTTTATTTCGGTCGCTAAATTCCGGTCTCAATTGGACCGGATTCTTGTAGTGTAGTTGAAGAGTTCTGTATTTATTTAGTTTCATAATCATTGTAGTTTACGGTGTCTTAGCATGCAAGCTAGGTTGGCTTCTTCTTTGTATGATGTATGTATGTATTGATGATTAGCTGTGACATAGCATCAGAGAAAGAGTCGTGTGGATTTTTAGCCTCACAACATCCATACTAAATTTTTCATTGTCAATTCTGTATGGTATTAGAGTCATGAGTAAAAAGATTATGATGGATAATCATTCACCCTATTTTCTACATCCATTAGAAACACCAGGAGTGGCGATCACATCTGTAATTTTCAATGGCAAAAACTATGATTTATGGCAACAAGCAGTTAGAAATGCTTTAAGATCAAAAAATAAATTAGGGTTCATCGAAGGAACTCTAAAAAGGCCAGAATTGAAAGCAGGAGATGATCCCACTGAATATAATGCTTAAGACATTGTGAATTTGATGTTATGCTCTTGGATCATTAATGTAATTGATTCAAAGCTTCACACTAGATAGCATATGAGGAGACTGCTACGGTGATGAGGGAGAATCTGCGGAAGAGGTATGCTGTACCAAACACACCCAAAATACATCAACTCAAAATTGATATTGTCGCTTGTAAACAAGGTGGACTTGAGATGGTTGAATTTTATTCAAAATTGATGGGTATGTGGAGTGAGTTGAACAATTATGTTGAAATTCCTCAATGCACTTGCGGAAAGTTTGAAGTGGCATTGGAGGCAAGGTCGTGAAGTTGACAGAAGAGGAGCATACTCATCAATTTCTCATGAGCCTTGAAGACGAGTCTCACGCAAACATTCGGAGTTGAGTGCTAGCATTGGACCCTCTACCATCTCTTGACGGAATTTTTAATATGATTCAATAGGATAAGAATCATAAGAGGCTTATGCTGGGTAGAGATAGTCGAACTGACACCACAACGACCTTCGCTACGTAGGAGAAGTCGAATGCTGCAGAAAAGGGTTATGCAAACATTGCGGGCATTATAGGGACGACGAAGGAAGCTATTACGAAATCATTCGCTACCCGCGTAAGTGGGGCTCCTGTGGCCGAGGACGAGGTAGTCGGGTGGCAGAAGTGGACGTGGTGGCAGGACTGCTGGCGGGAGAGGATGAGGTGCAGGCAGAAAAACTGTGCACGCTGCCATGGCACAAACCGACCAGCCAGCTGGAACTCAGGACAACATGATAGAAGGGCCTCAAGTCAGCGTATCGGGGCTGACCCAAGATCAGTTACAGAGGCTATTAAGCCTTATTGACGTTCCAAAAGGAGGGTATGAGAAACTGTTAGGTAAGCCCTCTTGATTGAATGATAGCGGAGCTTCATACCATATGACATGTGATCTGAAGTAGATTGAAAAAATTAAAATCTATTCGACCAACCCCAATTTGCCTGCCGAATGGTACTCGCACCTTAGCAGACAAACAAGGCACAATTGTTTTAGAAGAAAACGTGCCTTTGGATGAAGTCGTCTATGTTCCTGAACTCAATTGCAATTTATTATCATTGGGTAAATTATGCAGAGATTTAAATTGTACAGTGACATTTTCTAACGAATCTTGTGTGTTGCAGGACCACACTTCGTGGACTTTGATTAGAGTGGGTGAGTAAAGAGATAGGGTTTATTACTACTTGGAGGCACCAAAAATCAAGAATCAGGCCAATGCACTAGTGAAAGTAAAGCAAGTGAAGTATTTGAGCTTATTCATTGTGATATTTGGGGACCATATAGAATAAAGGCTTCTTGTGGTGCAAGTTATTTTTAACTGTCGTGGATGATGCTAGTAGAGCAACATGGGTATATTTAATGAAGGAAAAGAGTGAAGTTGGAATGTTGCTAAAGGGATTTGTAGTCATGGCTAGAAATCAATTTGACAAAGGGGTAAATGTGGTTAGAAGTGACAATGGACTTGAATTTAAGTCAGGACCCATGAAGAAATTTTACTTTGAGAGTGGCGTAATACATCAGACTAGCTGCGTAGATACCCCACAACAAAATGGTAGGGTGGAGCAAAAACATTGCCACATCCTAAACGTAGCTAGAGCTCTACGTTTTCAAGCGGGTTTGCCCTTGAATTTTTGAGGGGAATGTGTGTTGACACCTGCGCGTTTGATTAATAGAACCGCCAATGGTGTCTTACAAGGAAAGAGTCCATGTCAAATTCTTTATCATCAACAACCATCTTATGATCACTTTAGAGTCTTTGGGTGCCTATGTTTTGCGCAAAATTGTTTGAAGACAAAAGATAAATTTGCATCACAAAGTAGAAAATGTATTTTTGTAGGGTATTCCTTTGGCAAAAAAGGGTGGAAGGTGTTTGATTTGGATCCCCATGAGATTTTTGTTGGTAGAGATGTGGACTTTCATGAGGAAGTTTTTCCTTTTGAAAGTTAAGCAAAAATTGAAGAAGTTGTTGGTGAGCATAGTGGTGTAGGAATTGCCTGTGATGATTTTGAAGGGCTACACGAATCAATGAGCGAATTGGGCCAAGAAAATGAAGCAGCCCAGTCCGTGGATAGGGGGAGCATAGCAGAGCTTGGTGCAGGATAATTGGACTCGGAGGATGAAATTGACTCAAGCCCAGAATTTGAGCAGGCCACGGGAGAAGTAGGCTACGAGGAGGAAAGACCCGCGGGTCCTGTGCAGTCGCATGTTGTGCAACCCATAGAGATAAAGAGAAGTAGGCTAGCAGGGGCCCAAACTATAAGGCATGGAGAACGGATCAGAAAACTGCTTGCTCATTTGGATGACTTTGTGTGCCATAGTGCTCGATTTGAAGAACCCATCTCGATTGCTGCGCCTCTCCAAAAAAGGTTCTCAGGTACATGTTATCCTATAACTCACTATGTCACTTGTGCTAATTTCTCTGTTTCTCACCAAAGTTTGCAGCTGCAATTACTAAGATTATTGAGCTCAGATTCTATTATGAAGCCGTCAAAGATACCAAGTGGTGAAAGGCAATTGCAGAAGAGACACAAGCGTTGGAAGCAAATGAGACATGGGACATCATGGATCTGCCGCCTGGTAAGAAAGCTATCCGGTGCAAGTGGGTGTACCAAGTTAAGTACAACTTTGATGGTACAATTCAACGTTATAAGGCTTGGTTGGTGATACGTGGGGATCATCAAATTGAAGGATTTGACTTTAATGAAACATTTGCTCCGGTGGCCAAGATGACTAGTGTGAGATGCGTCTTGGCGGTTGCTATGGTAGAAGGATGGGAATTACATCAAATGGATGTAAGCAATGCTTTCTTACATGGAGATCTCGAAGATAATGTGTATATGAGCATGCCCCCTGGTTTCACTTCTGGAGATAAGAGCAAGGTGTGCAAACTGAAAAAGTCTCTTGATGGACTTCGCCAGGCTCCCCAACAGTGGTTTGCCAAACTCTCCTCAAAACTATGTGAGTATGGATTTGTTTGCTCTTACGTAGACTATTCGTTGTTTGTTTATCGGAAAGGAGAAGTATTTATGGCATTACTGGTGCACATTGATG
>JAKOGI010000053.1:1150000-1152500 GCA_029747015.1 Carnegiea gigantea | reverse complement strand
TCTATGGTGATGTTGTCTCTTTTGATACAACGTATGATACTAATAGATATAAAATGATATTTGCTCCATTCACTGGGTTAGATAATCATAGATTGTGTGTTACATTTGGTGCTGCATTTTTGGTTGATGAAAAAGCAGAATCATTCATATGGTTATTTGATAAGTTCTTAGATGCGATGGGGGGTCAGATGCCTATATATCTTATTACTGATCAAGATCTGTAATGAAAGTAGCGATAGAAGCAAAATTTCACTCAACGACTCATAGGTATTGCATTTGGCATATCATGAGAAAACTTACGGAGAAGGTTGGTTGCTCTCTGAATAGTAACACTGACTTCCTTGCTCGATTCAAATCATGTGTTTATAACTCAGAGAATCCAACTGAATTTGAACAAGTTTGGCAATCCGTTATATAAGATTTTGGGTTGGAAAAGAATGAATGGTTGTCGAAATTGTTTGATATTCGGAATATGTGGATACCTGCTTATTTCAAGGATTTATTTTTAGGAGAAATTTTGAGGACAACATCAAGATCGGAAAGTGAGAATCACTTCTTTAGCAATTTTATAAATCCTCATTTGAGTTTAGTTGAATTTTGGATGCGATTTGAGAGTGCAGTGGAGTTGCAGAGGGATGGTCAATTACAGTCTGACAATGAAACATCATCTTCAAAGCCTCAGTTAAAGACACCGAAAGATTTGGAGAGACATGTAAGTGAAATCTATACTCATGCTAATTTTTATAAATTTCAAGGTGAGTTTTGGATTGCTTGCATGGACTGTGAAGTTGACGAGAAGAAAGTCATAGAAGAGGAGCATGTCATAAGTATTGTAGATAATAGCCAAAACAGGGGTGTGAAAAGGCAAGTTGTGTACAATGCATCTAACTATATGGCACATTGCTTATGTAAGAAGTTTGAATGTGAAGGTATCCCATGTCGCCACATATTGTGCATTTTGAAGGGAAAGAGTTTGAGTGAATTGCCAAGCTTTTACATTTTACATAGGTGGACCAAAATGGCGTCAAGTAAGCCGATCTTTAATGTGAATAGTACTCTTTTAGAAGGGCGTTCTCAAATGATGCACAAGGATAAGTTGATTTCAAATAATTGGGTAGAGTTTTTAGAATGTATGCGACTTGCAGGAAGTGATCCGGACAAACTCACTCTTCTTGGGAAAAGAATTCAAAATATTGTTAAAGAATTGAAGGAGTTGGATGGTGGTACAAGCGACAGCAAAATAAGTGAGTTCGAATCATTCATTGGATCAAGTGTTCCTGAGCGAATTGATATTCTCCCTCCAAAACAATGTCATACCAAAGGGAGCGGTAAACGTCTTAAAGGAGGGAAAGAGAAATCAATGGAACAACATCAAAAAAAACAAAGACTTTGTAAAGCTTGTGGACAACACAGTTACCATAACAGTCGTAATTGTCCTGCAAAGCTTTCTTCTTAATTTACGGTAAAAATCATCACTCCTTTTTCTTATATACTAAATGTTATTTTTTTTTTTAAATTTGAAATACTAATTCGAGATAATATGTGTTTTCAGGTTTGTGAGTTTGGTTGAGGAGGAGCAGTCAAAGTTGCATAATCTTGATATGTAGAAGGTGCTTACGGTGGCTTCGAAGAGGGAGAACTTCCAAGGTTGCATAATTGGAGGGCTTCGTCAAGTTGTAGTATGAGTATTGGCAATATACACGTTCGAATTTCTGAATGTTTTATTTTATGAATGCTGGGTGTCGTTTGTGCCTATTGAAGGGATCTTACATGTTTAATGAAATCACGTTATGTATTCTTAGTTTGAAATATTTACAAATAGGTATTCTAAGTTCATGTAATTGGTTAAAATTAGTTATGTTTTGGGATGTAAACCCCAATACTCCAGTTGTATGAACCGTCGAGTTGTATCTCCCATTTCTTCTTTATTCATTAATTAATCTGGTTGGTGTACTCCGAACGGGTGGCTCGTTGAGTTGTGAACTCCGGCGTGTGGCCGTCGAGCTGCTTTTAAATGTTTTACACTTTCGTGTAATTGCAGGGATTTATTGTAAGGCTTATAACCTAGAAACGGCCAGTTTTTAGGGAAAATTCTATCCGTTTCGTTCCAAAATTTAGGTAACTACATCTTTGACCATGGAAATATGTACTTTGCATTTTATGAATATTGAAGTTTGTACGCCCTACTTTTGAAGTTTGCGGTAATAGCTTGTTAAAAAACTATTCCCATGACAGGCGATGGCAAAATACGAGAGTCATGGAGAAAGATACAGAGGAAGAGAGAAACATGGGGATGGAACCTGGCTGGGATATGTCCAGAGTTTTTTTTGGGGGGGGGGAGCATTTGTGTTGGTAACTGGCAACGACAAGTGACCATTAATTAAACTAACATCTGCAATCTCATTGGCCAAAATGAACAGTCTGGAGAAGAATTAATTATGATAATTGAAAAAAAAATTCAATTACAAAAGAATCTTCCAATATTAAAAGTAAGACCTCA